>CM028379.1:2836181-2885270 GCA_013146195.2 Codonopsis lanceolata
ATTTCAAGTCGATTACCATGAAAGTCTTTACCGGCGGGTCACTCGCTCCTCACCAATGAACACCTCTGGCTCGGCCGATTGCCCTTAGGGACAGTTTATGTAAAACCCTCTAAAGCCCGGCATGCGGCTTCAGCGATCATCACTCAACTCCAACCCCTAGAAGCATGAGTAATACATCACATCCCGACATGCTCTGTATCCCACCAAGATCCTATGCACGACCCAACCATCAACCAACGGTGAGACAATCAACATTGCTACTTCTGCATTACTCGCCAATTATTGCGAGTAAAGCCGAATAACTTTGTTCACTCACTGCAAAAGTCATAGGTCGGCACCACCTTTGGCCAGTAAATTTGCTTACCAAGCTGCGTCGGATTGAGCTCCTCATCCATTATTACATTGATTACCCTCGATCGGTGGGGCTTCTGCGCTTTAGGAGCATTCCACTATTGCTGTATCTGCTTGAAAGCGATCTAGCCGCCCTCGTTGATCAGACTTGAATGGCCTTCTTTAGTGGTCGGCACTCCTCCGTTGTATGCCCATAATCATCGTGATAAGCACACCTCTTTGACTGATCTCTCTCATTGGCAGTAGCTGGATTCATACGAGGAGGATTAGGAAGCTCGTTCCTTATCTCGTACATAATGTCCTCGCGCAGCGTGTTGAGGCGAGGTCAAGTCCCGATTCACGAAGAAACTCCTTGACCGATCATACAGAGACTTGCTTTTATTGTAGCCTCCACTTCTGCGGCCGTTTCACTTAGCATTCCCAGCGGCTTCGCAGCTACTTTCCTTCTTCTTCTCCTTCTTTGCCGTCTCCCCAGCACACCATTTTTGTGCTCGCATGAGCATCTCTGCTTGTGTCTTTGGTTCGCGCATACTTAATTCTGATCGCAAACCACCTTCACCTTCGAGCAAGCCAGTCTCAAAACATAGTGTCACCTCTTGCTCGGTCAGACCAGGAACTTGCTCCAAAACCTTGGTAAACCTTTCTAGGTAGCTCGTCGTTGACTCATGTGCTCCTTGTTTAACCTTAGACAAGTCGGCCCTTGTCTTTGCCAACGAACCAGCCGTCCCAAGTCGGCCAAATTTTTGCATAAAGTCGCCGGACTGGTGTTATTGATCGGCGTCGTGGCAATGCTCCCATCAAGCTAAAGCCTTTCCTTGCAATGCACCAACAAAAGCTCTGATTTTTAATGCTTCATCTGAAGTCACCAAGCCAATTGGGACTCAAAAGACATCAACCAGTCCCTAGCCTTGGTCTTGCCCGTATATTCTTTAATGTTGGGGAAAATCAACCCCTGTGCTGGTGGAGCATTCTCGATCCATGGGGCTAACGGGCTAGCAGATGTACCCAAAAAATTCTCATCCAGAGCCTTGCCTTGTTCCCAGGCCTCCATCCGGCGCTTCAACTCCTCGAAATCTTGCATGTTAATGGTTGCAGGCAAACCACCCCCAAGGCGAGGCGTACCACGAGCATAGGAGGAACTGTGGGGTCCCATGCCGCGCGGCTGTGGAGCCCCCACGCTGCGCCACTGTCACGAGGTGCCCAGTATGCAATAGGTGCAAGCGATGAGACCGTTTAGGAGAGGGAGTTCGCCTTGAACATAAGAACCCTTGGTGATCGCGACGGCGATTATAACAGATCGCCGCGGTGAAGGTGAGCGAATCGGCGAGCATGTGACCTTTGTGGGAAGGCGAGCGTCGGCGGCGCGTGGCCGAGTGAATCCTCACCAACTCGCGGTCCCAGCCTTGAGTGAACACTTGGTACAACCCGATGGCTAGCCTTGCTTCCTTTTGGCTTCTCGCGCTGTTTAGAGCCTTGTGCTTGTGGTTGAGAATAAACAATCGAAGGGTTCACGGATTACCTCTGTGCGGAAACACACCGCTTGACTAGGCAATCGAAGGCTGGTGCGGATCTACCTCGATGGGCAATGGCGGCTTGCCATGGCAATCAATTACGAGTTAAGTTGATGCATCGACCGAGGTAGATGGCCCTCGGCGCAAAGCTCTTCACGGAACTCATGGGCTAACCCCACTGCGGCCCCACGCCGGCCAATGATCAACCCCACTCCTTTGATTGGTGGTGGCGCATCATAGAGGCGGAGGACATTATTCAGCGGCGGCGATTGGTGGGATACGATGTACCTCCTGCAAACATTGCCACTACCACCGTTAACTCCGTTCTCGCCATGGATAAAAGCTCGAGAGAATATCTAACTAAACTTTAATCTTGAAGTAAAAAGCGTTTCCCGGCAATGGAACCAGCGATGCGTCCAAGATAATTTGGACACACTGGAGCAAGCCCAATCCAAACACACGGCTTTCAAGCGTGTTTTTGAATCCTCACGACCCAACTCTGCAATGTCAATAAGCAAACGTAAACTGGGCGAGGGGCACTCCTGCAGAGCCCTCGGCGTGTCAATCGATTACACAAACAAGCTGTTGAGCAAATAATTTGACGAGTTTTGGCTAGAGAATCAGATTGCGCATACCTTTCTCCAGATTTTGCCAAGCTTTTATATGCGCCGGAGGCATAACTGCCCACAATCATGAATAACCGCCTATGATTGGCATTAACTGCCCATGATTGGCATTAACTGTCCATGATTGGCATTAACTACCCATGATTGGCATTAACTGCCCAACAAACGGCCATGGCCTCTGGCCAGGATTCTTGCTCGGGTGTAACCACCCTCAACTGTTACCTTGTTCTCTGCCGACCATGAACGTCCTCAACTGTTAATAGCTTTTCTTGCGAAGTCGGGCATTGATGCTCGTTTATCGATTTTGCTCGTTTAGCTTAGGAGCCCCCATCTCATAAGTAGCTAGTGCGCCTAAAACTAGGTTTTGCCCGGTTGCTCGCATAACACCTCTGCTCGCTTGCTCGGAATATACCCGCCTGACACATGGCTCATGACTTGGGCCTATTGGGCCAGGCAGCTCAAATACTATAGTAACAAGTAAAGAAGATGAAATGCTGACAGATTTTGGAGCAGCTCGAGAGTCGGTTAGTAAAATGGCCTTAACTTTCTACACGAGTAATATTTTTGAGAAATTATTATTTTTTTTTTTTTGTAAAAAACTAGACTCACGAGGCTTTCCAACTATGCATAACACACCACGTAATTCTCTTTAAATGAAAACATATTTTTATTCAAAGTCGGACCGTGTGTCGGAATAATTTCAAAATTTGCCTTCACTACGATGACATCAAGATTGCTTATTCTTTGGAGTTCAGTTTTGTGTTGATAGCTCTAAAGTGTTCTTGTCCCTAATTTACTTGTTACGGTAGTACTGAAAGGGGAGGGGAGGGGAAGAAAATGTAAGAGTTTTTTTGGGAAAAATATCAAAAAGTTCTACTAAAAAAATCTCATATCCAAAAAGTCCTAAAAATTATTCTTTTATATAAAAAGTCTCAAAGTTAAACTCTTAATACCAAAATGTCTAAAACTTAATGTTTCTTCTAACATCGTTAGAGTATAAGGCTTTATTTGAAAGAAAATTTATTTTTAACCTTAATGATTTTAATGATTCAATATTTTAGATATAATAATAATAATAATAATAACAACAATAACAACAACAACAACTAATAACTTACTATTAATAATAACAATAACATTAAAAAATTCTATTAATACTACTATTGTTATTAATAATTTTATTATTATTAATAAATAATAATATTATTACTAATATTATTTATTATCACTACTATGACTACTAATATTAATACCACAATTTCATAAAAGTGTAAAGGTTAACTTTTTAAATTTTAGCATGAAAATATTAATTTTAGATTTTATAGATTAAATAGTTGTTTGGGATCATTGTGAAATGAATTTCATAAATACATGTTTCGCATATAATACTAATAATGTTAATGAAGATAATAATATCACTATTATAATAATTGTATTATTGTTATAATAATAATAGTAGTAATAATAAAAATAATAATATTTAATACAATTTTTATCATCATTATCATAAATGAAAAGAAAAATAAATTTTGGTCCAAATGAAAGCTTTTAACATAACGGCGTTCGTAGATATGTTAGATTTTGGACTTTTTGGTATTAAAATTTTGATTTTCGGACTTTTTTGGATTCAAAAATTATTTTTGGGACTTTTTGGATATGAGATTTTTTTGTGGGACTTTTTGGTAGTTTCCCTAGTTTTTAGTAGAAAGTGAAAATTAGATTTTGGCCCCTAATGTTACTCATCATCATGCCAGGTGACAAAATTTAACGTCGCGTTATGACCTATGTTAGATTTTGGATGGAAGTAAGGTAAAATGACAAAATTGCATGTATACTTTAAAGTACAATGATAATTTTACTCAAAAAATAATATAATGGTAAAATATGATGATAGTTGAAAGTACGATGGCAAAATTGACCCTTTTTCCCATTAAAAACATATATGGAGTTGACTACTTTTTTTCATACTGTATAAAATTAATATAAGACACTTGGAAGAAATTATTAGTAATACTGGGATACAATAAAAGTAAACGTATGAATATTTGGTACAAGGAAAAAAAATTAATCCATCCGTTTCAGGAAAAGAGTCTATTATTTCATTTTAGGATGTTTTACTTATAAAGTCAACTTTCAATAATTAAGGCATGAAAGTGTCATTTTCTTACTAATATGCTCATAAAAGTGTCATTTTCTTAAAAAGTTGACTTTCCACATGAACTTTTTGCCTGAAACCGAGGGAGTATCAATGAGGTGTGGTGGTTACAAAACAAAGTGTTGATAGCGATTTCTTAAAAGTATTATGGATTTTACTTAAATATGTTTACAATTATATTTAATATTTTTTAATAACGAATAAATCCAAAACTATTAATACATTTCCCATTTATTAGATTTTTTAAACCACGAATCTTTTGGGTGAAACGAAAAGAGAGAGTAATTGATTTGAAAATAACTTTTTTGTCCATCGTATAATTCACAGAGGATGATTTGAAAAACGTACTTTTAACATTCAAATTTTGACCAATGTATATTCAAGTGGGGGATTTCATAAAAGTTAACAAAATATGGTAAAAACTTGTGTATGATCGTCTTACGAAAGGAGCCCCAAATAGGAAGGAAAATATAGTTGAGTTTGGTTTGGCCATTAACAACTCATTTTTAAAACAAAAATGTTTGATTTACCACCATTGTTACCACCGATGTTATAACTTATCTTATAAAATACAAAATTGAAAAATCAACTATGCATTTATCAAAGCAAGTTGTAACACTAGTGATAAGGCTAGTACTAACAGATGAAATATGGCCAAATACACCTTGAAGATTAGAAGATTTACAACTCAAGTCAGACTTCTCAAAATTATTTTGGGTTCAATACATAAATCATCTTTAGATCCATCATCCAAGCATTAACAGATGAAATATAATTTGATGTGTAAATGAATCTTCTTTCCTTTTTTTCTAATAATAATTAATTGAGTCCCAATATCAATATGGCATAATTTATTGGATTAATATAGTTTTTGGTCCCTGAACTATCCACGAAATGTGTTTGGTCCCACTTTTTTTTTTGTTATTCATTTGGTCCCTCAATTCGATTTTTTTAGTCAATTCTCCCTTCCCACCATTACCGTTACACTTTCCGTCCAATATATGCTGACTTTTCAAAATAGGGGGTTAGGTTAATGTGCCAACTCCAATTCCAATTCCAATCACTACCATCTCTCCTCCCCTTTCCTCCGACCACAACCACTATGTTCAGGGCCCAAAAAATATATTAATCCTAAATTATTCCCTGTGAGATAATTGAAATGTTAAGAGAAATAAATAACATTTCGACTGAAATAATGATATAGTAGTGGATCTTTCCATATGCAACAAATTGTTGCCTACAATCCTCATTTTCAAATAATTGATAAGAAAAAAATAGCATTGTTAGATCAGAAATTTTGGCCACAGCCAACCCTCACTCTTATCTGTGTAAGAATACATAAGTAGAAACTCTTTTTAACATCTACACTCAGTTACACAAGTACATACCAATTTCACACGGTAAAAGTAAACATGTTAGAAGCCCTGCTTCTGATCCTCCCACACAAATAATCGTTAATCCAAAACCAGACTTGATAGTGGCAAGACGGGGTAGCTGGACAATATCTTCTTGACTTCACTTCATCTGTTAGAAATAATCTGCAACTTTATCCATAACTCAATCGAGAATCTAATGGCCGGATGGCTTGGCGACGAGGGATCCCAATCTCACATGAGTTAACTCTAGCAGCAAACCGTAGCGAGCAGAGCGACTCGCCCACGGACGAAGGGTCAGGAGACACATTAACAAACATTAAGGTTTTCGAGTCTCCACCCAGACAAGGCTGTACATAAAATAAGCTAGATTAAACTATTTGCAGATATGAAACTTGCTATCAGACAATCTATTAATCATAAGGACAGACATCATTCTGTTCTAAATAATGCAGAAAATGCCATCAGAGGTCAAGGAACCAACAAAGATTGCTGTGGATTCAAATCGTTCATTACTCTCTACGCATGAAAAGCTAAACAAAAGCTAAACACATCCATGGTTTGGAAGACTAGTACTTGAGCTGAACCAAAAGTTAAGATCCTTTAAACGGCTACAAAAGATACATCCTAAGGAATGCCTAATGTATATTTTACCTGTAGAAGATATGTTAGCTTGGAATTTCTGAAAGGAACATGGTCGTCTTTCTTTGCTAGAGCAAAAATAACATCACTGAGGCAAGATAAACTCTTGTTTATTGCCTGACCAATAAACAACACATCAATCAGCTCCAAACGGAAGCAATCTAAAACAAATGTGTGGAGATGGTCATTATGAAGGTAATAATACCTGAGTTTCCTTCAGCCGATCACCTGTTGCTCCACTCCTTGAAAGTCGTTCACTGCCAGCTAAATCAATGAGGTTCAGCACACCTTGAACTTGTTGCTCGGTGCTCTAACAAATCAAAGTAGTATGCATCAGAAACTGAGGTCATATATAAGATAAAGGACACACATGTATCAAGTATAAAGGATATACCTCATTTACTCCAAAGATCCTCAAAGTAAAGACAAAGTGACTTCTTGATGACTGCTCATTCATGTCAGTCCTGCCAACAGACCTGGAGAAGCCAATAGGAGAGCTCTTCAAGTCTTTATTATTATAATAAGAAAATACATGATCAAAAGCAACCTTGTACATCTAGCTAAAAACAGAATGAAAAGTAAAGACAGAAACTCCATAAAATGGCAAAATTAAGCAGCATGAGCTATGTTTGCATTGTCATCAGTAGGTCATAGAGCCCAGTACCTAATATTAAATTAAGCAATATTGATTTGCCCCTAAATAATCATCATAAAATCTCCACTCTCCAGTGAAGTAACATTTTCCCCTAACTGGCTATTTACAGAGTAACCTTCAGATCTCCTAAAAACCTTCCTGCAATCTACACATTTACCTGCTTTGTGCAGCCTGCTGAAGAAGAATAGAGACCTCCTTTATACTGCATACATCAACAATTGTAAGGTCAGAGACGTAAGTGTTCCCATCTGCATCATGTCTAATAGCGTATTGCTTCCCTGCACCACCATTTTCTGTCCGTGTAACCTCTAAGCTACTTGATCGTACTGCTAACAGGTCACGGATTGTTTCATTGTAGATCTCCAGCATAGAGGCCTACATGTTTGGATTAAAGATTAATAACAGATCACTGATGAGTCATCACTAAAGTATAGCACTTGAGACAAACTTGACATTAAAAATGAAAGTGGATGAATTAAGCAAATGACCTGCATCTTGTACTTCCAACCCTGGGCCAAAAGGGACTGGCTGGTTTGAAATACCTGCTCTAGTGAACGAGGTATCAGCCCCTTCTGCTCAGGAGCCTCTGGCCTACCCATCATCGTATACGTTTTGCCAGATCCAGTTTGGCCATAAGCGAAAATGCAGACCTAGCAAGACAAAGTACAGTAATTTCCTGAGCTTCAGAGACATGTATTAATCTAATGGAGTCAAATCAAAAAGTGGACGAAATAGCAAAAGCAAACGTCGAAACTTCCAACTACATAACATCACTGAAACACTTCTCATGTAAAGAGCAATAGAAATATTGTGACTGCATTTGGAAGGAAAAATGCCACTTGTTAAAATTCCACATGATATTAGCGATTATTTCAATGCCATATCCTGTAGGCCACCATTGCATAATTTGCATTTTGCTTGATACCATACGACCTTCCTCACAGTACAATTGAGGAACAATGCATCCTGCTCAAATCTGAGGCTAATAAAAAATCAAAATTATTTACCACACAAGATTCAAGAGCAAACTGGAAACCCCTGCTGTGAGCCTGTGTCCCTCCAAACCACAACAAAAAGTAGAGTTTTGATAGGCATTTTTGCCTGCCATGCCATGTGAACAAAGGCAAAAGACAACAATTCAAGCATACATTCCACTTGTCAACTCCGCTTAAACAAGGAATCAAACTAATTTTCCTCACTTCTAAAGCATCAACAACTACAAGCTCTATGTCAATGTCGCTAGTTTCTTAAACTTCAAAATAAATTGTTGCAGAATAAATCACCTTGTAACCATCAAGTGCACTCTGAACAAGCTGTGATATCTCCATAAAGACATCCTGCTGTGATGCATCGTGAGCAAAGACCTTATCAAACGTGAAAGGGTGCTTTTGACCTGCTGACATTGAAAAGATTCAGTTATTATCTTTACAAACACAAAAAAAAAAAGAAAAAAAAAAGTTAAACTAGCTCATACCACTCTGTATCAAATCAATGCCTCGGCCAGCAGACTCCACCGAGCAAGGATAAGAAACAATTGCTTCTGTTTCAGGACCATCATCGGGTAACAAAGGTCGAACCCTACAGAATACCCGTATATTCCCTTTCAACTCCTGTAACAAGTGACTACTTAATATCATTGAAGCTTCATGCATGGAGCAGTGGACTTAGAAAAAGAGAACTTACCAAAATAGTATTGTGAAGCTTCTTCCTCAATCTCTCTCCTTCAAGAAGTTGGCTTTCAGCATCCCTTAAGCGATCTTGTAATTCACAAACAAGTTGCTTTTGTTCTTCATATTCTGTCCTCGTTTCTTGAGCAGACAAATCAGACCTCTGTAAAATAAAATAGGAAGACCTAAGGATCAGAACAATGTATTGCTGTCAACAAAACAACTAACAAGTTGGGAACAAAAAAAGTTCATGTACGAACAAAGGATGACAAAGAAGAAAACTGGTCAACCTTCAATTTTTCATTTGCAGCAGCTAGCTGATGTTGCAGTATACGTACTTGTTCTCTTTGAGAAGAACATGTCTCCTGCAAAACAGGACCAAGAGGTTACATCTCAGGGAGAATCAACACAATAAGCTTGGATATTGGAACAAACTAACCTCCAAGGCATTAACTTTCAAGGAGACACTTTCCAGGGTTGCAGCAGATTTGCCTGTCCTTTCTCTAAGACTGTCTAGTTCAGCTGTTAAACGCTGCACTTGTAATAATTTCTGGTCTCGATCCTCCCTCACTTGATGTAATTCTCCACGTAGGATATCAACATCTTTGTTCAATGCTTCTTTTTGTTTTACAGCCTCGTCTCGGGATTCCTTTTAGAATAACACAAATTAAGCACATCTGATATACCCCCATAAACAAGTTCACACAAGCGCAGTTATCTTCAATAATGTACTTAGATGCACTAAAGAAAACAGCAGTAACTAAATAAAAGCATACTGCTGGTGAACAAAACCAAAGTGAACATTCATCATAACCTACAAAACTGGACTGCACCAATTCCAAAGGCCCTCTACTTCTGTCGATGCAAAAAGGAAACAGATACTTGTAAAGATAAATGTGACAACTAACAACAATTAATAACTTTTCCTATTAAAAGATTAGTTCTAGTATCTGAAGTTATCATAGAGTCAGTTTCTTTAGCCTCTCACCTCCAAATTTGACCACTTCACATCCAAGCAAGTACATGCACTTTTAAGAAAATGAAAAGCACAACAAATAAATTAATATATATTACGTGTGTGTGTGTGCTTATAAACAAAAAGCCCATTATCCACACTAAAAAAGTCTTGTATCTTACTTTGAAACAGAAAAATGTGCATCATATGGATGAGTATGTTGAAGCAAGGTATATACTGTTAGTCCTCGCTCTAGCAGCTTAAGATTCTTGTATCTGTAAAGCTAAGGTATTTTACAGAGAGCACTGAACAATATAAATCAAATCAATATTGCCACACATCCCCCCCCCCATCTTTGTTTAACGCAGAAAGATGTAGGTGAGGCATCCATGGGAAGCATTAAAAAATCTCTGATACAATGCCGTTTACGTGTCCATATGATTCAGCAACAGAAGGTGGTAATTTTCATGTTTCATAGCAGAACCAAAGATGTGAAAGACCAGAAAACAAGTTTCAAAAAATGAAAACTTGCAGAACCATAGGGCAAATGCAACATCATGTCCCCCCCAAAAAAAAGGATAAAATGTCCATCAATACCAGCTTAAGTACTTTATATCCTTTCCTTTTAAAATAGATCACTCACTTCAAAATAGGTACTAACGAGGACAGAAAAGGACTTACTCTTGAAGAAGTTAAATCATTCTGCAATAAGTTATGATGGCCCCTTAAGGTGCTGAGATTTTCCAATATGGCAACCTTCTCTCTTTCCACTTGTTTGGCAGAATCGTTGGCAGCTTTGAGTTCATTTTGAAGTTTGGCATTGTACTGCTGCAAGCTTGTATTATATTCTTGCAATCGCTTGTAATCTTCTTTAAGTGACTTCACCTGAAAATTGGTTAGCACATTGATACAATTAGCAATTTGATGGAAAGAATTACATGCACATTCTCCATCGCCAACTCATTTTACCTTTTCATTAGCAGCTAATTTATCCTGCTCAACCTTTCCAAGTTCTTCTTTAAGAGAAGCTAGCATCTGTTCTGCAGCTACCCTACCCTCCGTTTCTCTTTTGTGGCAGTCAATTGCATCCTAATCATTGAAAGAGAAAAGGTTATTAAACAATATAAAGCCAACCAACAGAAAAGAGAAAGAATATGGTCCTTAAATCAGGAATCTCACCAATTTATCCCTTTCTTCCTTTGCCAAATTTTCTTTTAGGGAAGCACCATTTATCTTTAACTCAGAAATAATACCATTCAATTCCTCCTCCTTACTTTTCATTGAGACCTCTAAAAGCAAACAAACAAAAACTCATTAAAAACATGATCTTACCTTCTTGTTAAGTATGAAGAATAATTTTTAAGCACAAAACTGCACCTGTTTCCACGAGTTTTCTCTCGGTACATTCCAGCATATTTCGCAGCTTCTCCTGCTCCTCAACATGCCCTTCTTCAACAGTTTGGAACCATTTTATACAAAGCTTTAGCTTTTTGATATGATCACCCATTTGCTCTATCTTCCCCTGCCAATTGAGAACCAGCCATTATAAACAAACTACTTAATAAGCCCTTAGGCTGCTCAGGAGAATGTAATATAAATCAAATTAGACACCTATATTGATAGGATCCTAACAAAAAGAATCCAGGTGGAAGATTAAAAGGTAGCATAAATGTATCATTCATAGTTGTTAAATCAGGATATGTATCGTGTATCGAAATTTTATTTTTATGATACGTATTGTGATACGTTATGTGTATCATAGGATACGCTATGTATATAAAAATACACACAAAAAATTAGAAATTCCATCTGAAATTTTGAAATATATACTTATGAAAAGGAACTCTGCGTACATGTCATTGTCTTCAGTAAATTTTTTACAAAATTATAATAATTAGAACCATTATTTACTGACTTACACCGAAGTATCATTCAATTTGATACTTTTTATATCTTGAATTTGTTAAAGAAAATGATTTTCTTAAAAAAAATATATATGGCTTTATTTGTGCAAGTCTAATTATAAAACAACAATGTATCGCAAGATACGAATGATGTATCGTAGAATACGTTGTCATATGGGATACGCACATAAGATACACATCCATGATCCAATGTTTGATATGTATTGTAGGGATACATATTGAGTGAAGTAGCATAAATGTACCATTTCCTTCGTGAAGAAATTAACATGAAATCGACAAAAAAGAAAATAACATACCTTTAGGTCAAACCTCTTTCCTTTAATCTTTTCGTTCAACAGTGCTTCCACTTCCTCCTTTGTAAATTCAACAGTTTCACAATCTAAGCTATCAGCTTCAGAGGGAGCTACTGCAACATCCTGTCGATTATTCACCACCGCAAGTGCCTGCCTACCTCGACTGGAAAGCGTTGATCCCATCATCCTTCCACTACCAAGCCTTCTACGTTTATCTAAAGGTACTTCCTCTAAGCTAGTGTTTTTCTGCTCAACAAGCCATGAAGCCATCATCACCAAGAAACCTCAAGCATACATGCATACATCCATTCAAAGATTTCATGCAAACGAGTAGGTTTGCAATGACTTGTTTAAATGCAACTTTAATACCTCCAATATTGTAGATACTCAAAGAGGCTATACCAATCAGTTTTACACCAATAAACCAAAAAAATCACTTAATTAGCCCTATCCTAAATGGGTTTATACCAATAAGTTTCAGAAATCTTCACTAATAAGAAGGAATGGTAACCAGCAAAGTAATTTTACATACAAAATTTCAAAATACTCTCCTAAGAAATATCAAAAGACAATCATAATAGCATTTTTTATTATTTTTTTGATAGGTAACTTTGACCCTTGTTGGTGTGAGAATTGAAACCAAGGACCTCAAGGTCTTTGCCCGAGTGCCCTTGTCATCTCTCCCCCTACCGGGAAACTCATCAAAGCCATACATCTAAATCACCACGTATAATTAAACAAAAAAGAAAATGGTTCGGGAAAAACAACCGAGTACTGCTAGCAAACAAGGAAATCTAAACAATTTGTATGTAGAGCTAGTGAGTGCGCGCGCGTGTGTGTGGAGTGTGTGTGTGAGAGAGAGAGAGAGGGGAAGAGCTCACATTTGAGGGACTGCGAGAAGGAGGAGGAGGCTTGTTCTGGTTTCGAGAAGTCATTTCTTTTTCTCCGGTGATTGAATAGGGAGAGAGAGGAGCTAGTTGTCAGAGACAGCGATTTCGTTGGCCTTGAAATTTCATAAAATTCTCGTCGGAGGAGTGATGAACGGAGTTAGGAGTGACTGAACACTGAGATTCGGAGTTTGGATTCTGAGAAAGTTGTGTGTTTGTCCGAGAAATTTTGGGTATTTTTGAACGTTAATCGAATGTTAGGGTTTAGAGAGAGAGAGAGAGAGGAGTGTTCGAAGGGCCCCAAAGTTAAAATTTGAATTTAGATCTGGCGCTCCTTACTGAAGGAGCCTTCTACGGTACTTAGGCGGGTCGGATCTATGATATGGGTAGTAGTTGGATGTACCATATTGCCCATGCCTCATTAGGGAATTAGCGATGCGCGTGTGAACCAATAAATTATAAAAACACGATTACGAGACAAATGACACGATAAGCCCACACGACACAACACGAAACACGACACGAAAGGCACGAAATTGTTAATATAGTCAAATTAATATTTATTGTTGTATTTATGATCAAATAAGATAGATAATATTAAAACACGATAATGAGGCACGAACACGACACGATAACACGAATTGCCACCCCTATGCCTCATTGTGCTCATTAGGGGTGAAAGCGAGCCGCCCATCAAGCCCCCGTCGGTGCTGGCCATGGAGCCGTACCCATGGGCACTACATAGAATCTGGGCTTTAGATGAGTCAAATGCTGTGGTCTCTGCTCTACTCTGGCCTTCAATCCCTTCCCTTTCTATGATAACTTTTTAAAATTTTTTAATTATAGATTTTTGATCACATCCTATATATTTAATTTATGTGTATTATACTATTACTATATTTATATATTATAAGATATAAATTATAATCTATAAATATAGTAATAGTATAATACACTTCAACTAATAAAGCTATTGCTAAAAATAAAAACCTAAAAGTCAAACCCTATTATTTTAATAATTAATTACTCAATCATATATGCATCTATTGATATTATATTCTCAATCTCATCACATGCAAGATTAAAATTTGAAATCGGTAATGTCGAGTTATATGAATCTATTTACTACATACTGAATTTATATTTTAACTTAGTTGCTTCTCTTCCTTTTCTTTCATTTCAACTGTGTGTTATTTCAAATTTGCAAGTATAATAGTTTGAAAAAAAAAAAGTTCATGGCAATTAATTGATGCCCAAAGTTTGAATGAGAAAACAAAATTATTTAAAAACATAAACAAATGGGCCTGCCTGCCTCCACTAATGCCCGTGGGCTGATCAATAGTACTGGGCTTTTAAATCTAATGCCCACTGCTTGATGGGCTCATACTGGGCATTGCCAATGTCCGCGGGCATTGGGGCCCGTGCACACCCCTAGTGCTCATTGTGCACAATTCTTCTTATTGAAATTTTGTTCCTTTTGTGCAATATCAACCTTAAGTATTGTTTTTAAGTTACAAAGCATGTGCAAAAGCAATATGAAATCTATCATAACTACAACAACGATTTACTCATTTGATTCAATCATGCATCTCTAGCACACTGTTTTGAAAGAAAAAACTAAGAAGACTTATTGATGATGCCAAAAATCAGCTTTGGGTCATCTGATTGATGTGTAGGATATCTGGGTTTGTGATGATAGATTGGATACTCTCTACAACCTATTTAGGAGCACAAAAACACCTTAGTTGGAATGCATGGTGTGGCCTCGCGAAATCACTCCGACGTGAAAGTAAGTATCGTGTGAGTCAATAAGCAAATTGACAGAGGTTTGATGTTGTAAAGAGTGTGTACCTTGTTTAGAGTTTATGAAAGGGTATTTATAGGCCCACAATAACATAGAATCCACCTAAGATTCACTTCCATAGTTACCTAGTAGGTTTAGGAGGAAACTCTTAAATTATAGGCATTATAGGCGGCTGGCCGCACAATTGTCGTAGCAGATATGGTAAGTGTCATGCTCGACTAAGGAAACATTTGACCTGCCTTGGAGAGCAAGTCTCTGAGATCCCCTGCTAGATGTTTGCCCGAGCGGGCATGACCCTGCCCGTCTGCATGGCATTATACCTGTGGTGATAAGTGTAATTCTCGGGCATGGCCCCCTAGTCGGACAGGTGTAGACACCCCAAATTCGTACATCTAATTTATAATGCCCTAAAAATATAATATAAATTAAATTTTCTAACGAACGTTAAATTTCCGTTAAGTTAGAAGAGGGGCCAAAGTGTTAAAAAAACAAAAAGGCAATCAATGACAGAGGGGGGAATTGCAAAATTTGAGAAGGAAGAAGCCTTTTGGCAACACGCCCCCTGCCCCTTGCAACTGATGAAGCCGCACCCTTGCCTTGTTTGATCTCCAAGTTCTTCATGCTGCATGGCTCACTCCTTCTGCGCATGGTACAAGTCTTCCTGAAAAATACAATAGTAGTTAGAATTCCAAAAATACTGTCAATACAGCTTCTAATACAGTTGCATTCAGATGTGCATTGACGAGATAACTTATCAAATAAATAGCAGAAAACTTTATTATAATAAAGCAGTAATAATACACAGAAAGATACAAAACGATGCTTGTAGATCCAGTCTTATGGCAAAAAAAAAAAAAAGATTTTACTAAAAAAAATTATTAGTCTTACAACGAAAATCGTGAAAATCACTAAAATACTAAAACTCTCACATGACTATGAAATCTGTAGAGAAAACCCCACAAAAAAAAAACACAACAAAGCAAACATGAGATTAAAAAATAAGTTTCCTACCAACTAGGAAAACAAACAACTAAACAGCCAATGCAGTTCCTGATGTTACTGCATTCACAACTGCAACGAATACTCAAATTCAGCTCTCAACTTTCTCTCTCTTTGCAAGATATCTTTTTAAGTCTCTGGAGGTGTATCTTTTTCTAATCTGCACGAGCTGCTCTTGTATATATACTCGAGCTGTGAGAGTCCTGAAACAATAAGAAAACCAAACTCTCCAAGGAAACATAGAATTAGGAAATAAAAAGATTAGTTTCCAAAAATGGTTTCCTTATTTAAAAGAAAGATCTTACCAAAGATTTAGTCAAACTGAAACATGGACTCTTGAGAGCTTTTAGGAAGCATTAAATATGGTAACTACTTACCATTGCTTTTGAACCAAGAAAGGGCACAACAATAAATTCAATAGAGAAAAATAGGTCGACCCTATTTTACCCTTACAATCTCTCCCTTTGTGAAACCTTTCTGGTCAAATCATATAACAAGTGTTTCTCAGCACTAATCAATCATCTAACCTGCAATGGTTAGAATTTCTCCCCCTGAATTTTTGCATATATAAAAAGCAAAGTTGAATAACAAGTAAAAGTCAGATAAAGATCATTCAAATGAATCTACAGAGAAACTGATTCATCTTTCACACCATCATTGTCTTCAGCAGTATCACTGCCTTCTTCATCATCACCTGCTACAACTTCAGCAAGAACAGTTGTTGCTACTATATTTTCAGTAGGAGAAACAACACCTCCATCACAAGTAGGAATAGGAACACTTGATCTCTCTCCCCCTATTTGACCAAAGGAGGAAGAGGAGTATAGAACTTCAACCATTCTAAGTACTGACTTTCCAGGCTTTGAAGAGAGCCAATCTGGGCCTGAATATGGTGAAGTTGAGACTTGATGAAGGACAAAGACATTGGAGCGCAATCACTAGAGGATAGGATAGGCAGGGCTGATGAGCTTGCAGATGCAGGAGCTGATACAGCTGCAACGCTAGTTGCATACAGTTTAGCAGCTACAAATGATAGTGGGTCCTGAGTTTCAGAAGGAGGCGATACTTGAACATTTTCAAAGAAGGGTGTTTAGGAATACACCTATGACAAATTCTGAACTCTATCTCCCTTCAACAATTTTGGAGAAATTGGACGGGGATCTAGAACTTGGGTCAACCTTACCTTTTCCAAAGGAGTAACTTCTTGAGCAATTAACATACTGTAGATGGGGGAAGGATAAGGAAAAGCTCTCTTTTCACCATTGTCTCTACAAATACAATTACCTTTATGAAAACCAAATCCCCAAAATGCACAGGTAATTCTAACCCAATTTGGTACAGAAGTCTTGCATGCTCTTCAGTGACTGAATTAGCATTGGACGTGGGAGCCCAATTAGCACAATAGATTTTGTGCATTATAGCATACATGAAGGTCAATTTTGCAGTGCTTACCTTTGTTTTCCTTCCAGGACAATTTCTGATACGGCCACCACTAAGTTCGCTTACACATGAATCCAAATCGACAATAAAACCAGTCACAGGAACATCAGCAGTTCCACAGTGCCTGTTGATTACAGCAAGGGAGAAATCTACCAAATTTTTCCTAACAAACACTTTTTCAAACATAGGATCCCCAATTTCCGTTATTTTCTTCTCTAGATTTGCATAAAACTCCATCACAATCTCCTTAATATAAGGAGCAGCAGAGGTGAGGGTAGACAACAGTTTTTTTGTAAAACCCTGAAATGTTACTTGCATGTGTTATGCATGAATTCATACACTCATAATCATCATGAATATGTTTATTTAGCTCCCGTATATGTTTAGAGTCAATAGCATGATCATTGACGTTGTTTGAGATGCACGTACGCATTTTTCTTTCGCGAGATGCTTTGAATCTCGGGTTTGTGATTTATGTTGTAATCACATGGATAATTGTTAGAAGGCATTTATAACATCATTAACATGCCTTGGATGTTGGTTGGATGCTTGTTGCATTGTTGATTGGGTTGCTAGTTTGATTTTAGCGTTAACCCTTTTCAGTTTGACTTTTCCGGTCGTCGTTCGGGAGAGTTCTGCCTGAGTTTTTGGCCTTGTTTTGATGGGGTTTGAGGCTTGATTGCTTTGGTTATTGTTTGGAGGTTATTAAGGTTGATTTATAGACCATTTTTGGCTTGGAAGGACTCAGAATGCTGCGGGAGAGTCAGGGACCGAGCAAGGAAGCGTAAAAACATGGATTGCTGGAAACTAGGTGATGCGGTCGCATCACCCTTTAACGCGCCGCAAGGTCCCAGAATCGCTTACGGGATTTTTGTTCGGTTGGTGCCTTGTCGAACTTTTTGCCTATTAAACCCAAACTAAACCTATCCTAAACTCACTTAATTAGCCTAATACTAATCCTAATCATCTATTAAGAGAATTAGGGGGTAATTAGTGACTTGATTAGGGAATTAATCCCTCATATAAAAGCAAACAGCCGCACTCTTCATTCATTCAGCCGGTCAGTTGCGACTTCTTCTTTCTGTCTTCTGCGACCACTTCAGCCAAGGCGCAAGTGAGAGCTTGAGAGGGGCGATTCTAGGGCTTCAAGAGGCTAAGCTTGGAAGCCATTGCTTGGGGTCTTCTTCTCCATCTAACCCGCAAGATTGAAGAGAACGGAGTGAGAAGAAACGGCTCCATCTTTGAGTTCGGTTTTGGGCAGTTTATAGGGCTGAGTTCGGGTAAGTTTCTACCTCTCTTCCCTTGATTTTTGAGCTCCATTGACCCTAGGGAAACAGCCATTTGTGGTATTTGAGGTCAATGGAAGCCATTGTTAGGGTTGTAGAAGATGTATGAACCCTAGGTTTTCAATTGAATGATAGAACTCGATTGGCCTATGTGAGACTATGATATTTGTAAAATTCATGCTCTAACTAGCCTATTGAACTTGTTTATGTTGATTGATAATGTGGATTAATGTTGGTTTGGTTGAGATGCTTGGAGGGTGTCTTGCCCTAATTTTGATTAGCTTGCAAAATTATTGATGTGAGCATGATTAAAATGTTTTATATGTTTAGTAGAGCATATTAAACCATATTGTGTGAATTAATCGCAAATTGGAAATTATTTGTTGGTATGGTGACTTGAATAAATTTATAACCAAGATGGCTAAGTTGTTCTAAGTTACCTTGTTAATTATTTTGTGGGGTTTATGTGAGGGTATTGATCGTCGGGTTTATGGTTTTGACGATAGATATGAATGTAGGGGGATGATGAAGCCTAAGCTTCTATTCCTTGAATTTTCCGAAAACTTAGATTGAACTCAACGGAGTTAACCTTTGGGTTAGTTTGAATCCTAGGAACTATGATTTTAAGTCCTATGGAATCTTGGGTAGAATTCATGGAGGTCGAGCCTCCAAGAAGTTTTAAGGTGTGTGAAGCACACTTGATTATGAGAACTTATATGATTCTCGGTTGTGATGTTTATGCTAGTTGTGGATAAATTGCATGACTAGTTTGATGGTAGAGTGTTTACCTACTTGTTTTGAGCATATGAGTATATATTACTTGTGCTTGGGTTTTGAGTCCAGCTGGCGTCGATGCAAGTGAGTCTTTGGTGGGTTGATACATCGTCCTCACGAATTATGGGGTTCGTGATCGCGATGTATCGCCGTCTTGGTTGCACACACCCTCCATCGATGGCCACGGTGGGGAAGTAGTTTATCTTAGTTGTAGTAATACACATGACTTTGATAACTATGGAACTCGGCGGAGAGTTGTCTCGGGGGCGTCGATATCTACGAGAGGATATCGAGGGCACATAAGGGTTTTGCGTGTTTTTGCGGGAGGCGACAGCAGGAGGAATTTGGTAATGGTATCATATCCCTTATATATATGAATTGTTTCACAAGTGCTTAAGTGAATAACGTGCTTAGTGAATTGGATATGATATGATGTTGTTTTGGTTTTTACATGTTATACTTAATAGATAACATATTGATTAATGTTGTTAAGCATGTATGCTATCACATGAATATTATGAGAATGTTGTTTTATGCCAAAGGTATAAATTATTATTGTTAAGACTAATATGCCTTGACATGGATTTTTGGTAAGATGTTATACTATAATGATAACATATTTATTTAATGTTGAGCATGGATGCCATAACATGATTTTATATAAGGTTGTTTCATGACAATAGCATGATATATTTTATGATTGAGCATTATGCCATGGTAGGAAGTTATGGTTAGTAACTTACTAAGTCATTGTGACTTACTTTTATTGTTGGTTGTTTTTCCCTAGATCCGAGCCGTGCGAGCGGATCCAAGTAAATCAGGAAGGTTACTTTGGCAAGGAAGTCTTTTGGACAAGGTTGCTACTTAGTTGTTTATTTTGCTTTTGGTGAGGTCGTTGGGAAGATGAAGTTATGTAAACTTCATTATTGGGTAGCAAACCTGTATGTGTTTGTAATGTTGTAGTTATGTGTTAGTTTATTCTTTTGGTAGCCGACAAGTAAAAGTCGGTGCTTGATGTATATTGGTAGTTAAACTTCCATATGTTTTTAGGTTGTTAGTACTTATAAGCTGTTAGTACTTATGTTGTTAGGTAGCCCGGGTTTTAGTCGTGCTTGGTTTGATTGGTGAGTATGTTTAGCATGATATATTGCTAGCTTAAATATTATGTTTGTTCTCGGCATGTGTTTAGCCGTTGAGTTGTTAGACTAGAGTCTTAGACTTAGTTTAATGTTGGGTTCGGCCGTAGTTTCGCCGATGACTTGGTTTATATTATGCTTATATTGAATTGCATAACAGGGAGTTTGTCTATATTTGAATTGCATAACAGAGAGATTTGTCCTACGTGCCCATGTTGCGATCGAATCGATTTTTGGTTGTTTTAGTTTGAGCTTGTTAGCTCGGGCGCCCTTGTTTTATTTTATTTCGCTTCGCATGTGTTTTGAGTTGTCGGTGTATGTCGGTGTATCGCCGATTACCCATTATTTGCTATTTGTGTGTTATTATTTGTTCCCGGTGTGGCGACCTTGGGATTTCGTCTTGGAATCCGGTCGAGATCGCCATTCTTTTGAAAAACTCTACCAAATTCTGATTTTTAAAATCCTCTAGAGGGATTCTTCTCTCATCAATCACTTTCCTATTCAGACTATATCGAGCAGAAATAGTTTGGGTAAGGAAAGAAAAATAGAAGGATTCAGATGTACCTATTGCAGAAGATTTTCTCTTTGTTTTTGATGCAGCTGCACCAGGAGCTTGGTACCGCTACATTGGCGAAATTGTTCTACCACTCAAGGTTCTGGGAGTAACTGCAGGGGCTGGATGAGTTGGATTCTCTTCACTTCCACTTTCATCAAAGGCATTCGTTTCCTCAAAATTTGCATCTAAACTATCATCAAATTCAGATGAGCTTATAGGAGTAGGACTTGGCCTTGAATCATTCTTCAGCTTTGACAAAATTTCAGCAAGAGTCACTTGCTCTTCAGAAAGTTTTGGCTCATTTTCTTCAACAGGAGCATTTTCAGCAGCTATATTAGCTACTACAACTTCCCTTTTAGCAACTGCTTCTTCAACAGATACATCATTAATAGTTGTAGCATCAACAACTACAAAATTAGTAGTTGTAGCTTCAGCAGCTACACATTCAAGATCTTCCTCAATTGATTTACCAGCACTCGAAGCATCCATAGATGATGTTGCTTTGTCCTTTATCTGAGAGGAGGAAGTCCTTTGAGCCAACACAACATGAAGACGCTTTCTTGAAGGGTCAAAATCCTCATCATCACCGTCTGTTAGAAATATCATTTCTTCTTCTAGTTGGTCAGGATTGATTTTCAGCTTCTTTGCTCTGGTAATGTCTGCTTTAGAGGGGTTTTCATAATTGATAGGAATCCCCCTTAGTCTTTTCAATATTCTTACTTAAGGTTTCCAATTTAGAGAAATAAAGTCAAATCCCCATGAGTTTCAACATCAATGGAATTATCTGGTTCGCCAGGAAGAATGGCTGACAAGGGACCAAATAGAGATTCTGCTACGAGAATGTCTGTGGTAGCAACAGCACGCTCAGCCACAGGGATTTCTTGTGATGTAGCTTCGGATGAAGCTTCATCAATCTGAATGGACTTCTATTTATGAGAGTTTGAAGGACTAGAAGTCATT
Organism: Codonopsis lanceolata; assembly: GCA_013146195.2. Classification (NCBI taxonomy): domain Eukaryota; kingdom Viridiplantae; phylum Streptophyta; class Magnoliopsida; order Asterales; family Campanulaceae; genus Codonopsis; species Codonopsis lanceolata. The sequence goes on from CM028379.1 coordinate 2,858,177, forward strand.
TGAACAAAGCTTAGTGTTTGTAGACGAGTGAGACGAAAGAGCTAGGGCTTTACCAATTTGGGAAAAATCGCCAACGAGAGAATTTTGAGGGAATGAGAGCACCTGACTTCTTCAAATGATCTACAACCCTGGAATTAGACTTTAGGAGATAGAAATTTCAAGAGACCAATATAAAGATGAGATATTATGTTTGATTTTTGAAAGGGGTTTTAAACATAAAACAACCACATGTCCTTAATAGATGCCCCGTGAAGATGAGAAATGAGACAAATGGGACAAAATAGGGTTAGGGCAATCAAAAATTAGAAATTCTTCAAATTAATCCAAGATTTTAGAAAACACAAAGAGTTAAGTGTAACAAAAAAAAATTGATCACACCATAGCAACACTTTAGCAACTCATATCTAGATTCAATATCTCAAAATTAGGGCATTCTTTTTCAAAAATCATTTAGAATTCTTCAAATTAATCCAAGATTTTTAGAAAACACAATTAAGTGTAACAAAAAAAAAATTGATCACACCATAGCAACACTTTAGCAACTCATATCTAGATTCAATATCTCTTAATTCCCCATAAAGATTAAACATCCACGATATATTTTTCAACATGGAAAATTTTGGAAATTGATTTGCATATTTTATTCTAGGACAAAATTTCACCATATATTTATCAGCAATGCATGTCCTAAAATATGATATGAAAAGAGCAAACGGTGAAAAGATAATGCAATCACACACACGTGATAAAAGACCAGATTAAAGGATGTAGTTCCTGATGCATCTATAATGAGAGGTACATTCAGTAGCAGTTGCATTTGTGCAATTTTACATCTTTTCTGTTCTCAAATATGAGTCTTCTCTTCCAGGATCAATTTTTCACAAAAACAGATTCTTCTAGGTACTTTATTTCCCTAGGAGTATAGCTCTACTTTATTTCAAGTTATAAAAACATGCTACTGGGAAGCTTTCACACTATGACCAAAGGTAGCCATTTTGCACAAGATCAACCCATGAAATCCAAAGATTCATAGTTCCAAGAGAGAATGGCAACAAACCTTGTTCATAGGTAGCTCTTTTCCTTTAGGTAGCTTTCACACTCTTCCAAGGGTATTCTTTTTGCTCAAGATCAACCCATCAGAACCAAAGTTCCATAGTACCAAGAGAGAATGCTACAACCATTGTACTTTAAGTAGCTCTTTCCTTTGTGGACTTCAAACTTGCTCAAGAACAAGGAGAGAGAGTGAGAATCATAAACCAAAGCCACAACTGGATTAGAATGTAATTCCTAAGCAACAACATAAGGCACAAACATATGAGTCAATTGATCTAGAGTGCCCACTAAAGTTACTATGCAAGGATGCCTATTTTTTTATAACAAATGTAAAATCATATGGCACACATACCAAGAGATTTCCTTAGATTGGAAAATCTCTCAAAATCAAGACTCTTAGTAAATATATTAGCCAATTGATTTTTGTTCCAACATGTTCTATGCAAATAATCCCTCACTCAACAAAGTTTCTAATAAAGTGGTGTCTTATATCAATGTGCTTTGTTCAAGAATGTTGAACTGATTCTTTGTTATACTGATTGCATTGGTGTTATCACAATACATGGTTAACCCATCACTGTGTAGACCATAATCCTTTTGATCATCTGATTTATCTATAAAAGTTGTGTGCACCCACTACCAGCTGCAATGTATTCAGATTCAACTGTAGATAAGGCAACATAATTTTGTTTTTTACTAAACCAAGAAATCAAGTTATTTCCCAAGTAAAAACACCCATCAGATGTACTTCTCATGTCATCTACACTACCAGCCCAATCAGCATCACTAAAACCAACTAAATTGGTATTAGTTTCTTTTGTCAGTTTGTGTAGCACAAACCCCATTTTTTTGTGTCTCTAACATATCGAATGATATGTTTGACATCTTTTTAATGAGTAATTTTTGGGTTTACTTGATATCTAGCACACAAACACACACTATACATAATATCAGGATGTGTGGCAGTCAAATACAACAAACTCCCTATCATGTTTCTATATAAAGTGTTATCTACACTTTCACAATCATCATCTTTGGACAATTTGTTGGATGACCCCATTGGAGTTTTCTTTTTCTTTCCATTCTCAAGACTGAATTTCTTCACAAAGTTAATAGCATACTTGGCTTGAGAGATGAACATCCCTTCATGCATTTGTTTCACTTGAATACCAAGAAAGAAACTCAACTCACCTACCATACTCATTTCAAAAGAAGATGTCATGCAATGCACAAACTCTTTTCCCAAGGACTTGGAAGTGGACTCAAACACAATGTCATCAACATATATTTGAGCAATCAAAATGTGTTTATCTTTTCTTTGAATAAAAAATGTTTTGTCCACTTCTCCCTTTTTAAAGCCACTTTTTAAAAGATGGTATGTAAGTCTCCCATACCAAGCTCTAGGAGCTTGTTTGAGACCATACAAAGTCTTTTTCAATTTGTAAACACGATTTGACTTATGGGGTCCTCAAATCCTTTTGGTTGTTCAATAAAAACTTCTTTTTATAAAATACTATTTAAAAACATACTCTTCACATCCATTTGTTGAAGAGTAATGTCTAGAAAACATACAATAGCAAGCAAAAGACGTATCGACTAAATGCGGGCCACATGTGCAAAATTTTCAACAAAGTTCACCCCATCAACCTGCGTATACCCTTGAGCCATAAGTCTTGCCTTGTTTCTAATTATCTCTCCCACCTCATTCGATTTGTTTTTGAAAATCCATTTTGTTCCAATAACATTCACGGAGGTGGGTCTATGCACAAGAAACCAAACATCATTTTTTGAAAGCTGATCAAGCTCTTTTTTCATAGCATTGATCCAACATTCATCTTTCAAAGCTTCACTCATATTTTTTGGTTCAATCAGAGACACATAGCAAGAAGCATGAAATTCTTCACATTCAAGAGAGGAGGGACAAGCTAATTTTTTATAATCAATCTTACATTTCCTCCTTGTAGACATACCATCATGAACATTACCTATAACTTGTGAGATTGGATCTATTAGTCACAACATGATCAACTTCACTAGCATGTCTGAACAATGCATCTTCTGATGCAGTTGCATAAGAAGCTACATCCAAATTTCTAGAGTTCTTTGAACTTTCAGCTTCTGAATTCTGTGAGTGTGGAACAATATTTGAATGTCTTCCTTCTGCAGGTTCTACAACTTGTGGAGTAATGTCAGGATCATCAAAATCAAACAAATATGAAACATCATCCTCAACACTTTTGTGCCAAGGTTTGTTAAATCATCAAACACAACATTCATAGATTCCATAATAGTCTTAGTTCTAAGATTAAATACTCCATAAGCATGACTAGTTGAATACCCCACAAATATACACTTGTCACTCCTTTAGTCAAATTTGGACAAGTGATCCCTATCATTTACTAAGTAACACACACACTCAAAGACATGGAAGTATTTTAGAGTGGGTTTCTTCCCTAACAAAATTTCATAGGGAGTCATTGTGCTACATGGCCTCAAGAAAACTCTATTGCCAATGTGGCAAGCTGTATTTAAGGCTTCTGCCCAAAATCTTTTTGAGAATTTTTTTGAATTTAACATTACCCTTTCCATCTCTTGCAATGTACGATTCTTAGCCACTCCATTTTGTTATGAAGTTTTTGGAGCAGAAAACTCATGTGTTATTCCATTAGTATCACAATAGTTTGAAAATGAGGAATTTTCATATTCCGTTAATTCTAATAGGCTTTAGACCATACACGTTCATAATACGGGTAGACCAATCTTTAAAAGCCTCAAAAGTATCTGATTTTCTCTCAAAAAAACAACCCAAGTGTATCTAGAAAATTCATCAACGCACACAAAAGTATACCTCAAGGTAACGAGATGAGCAATGCTAAATGGCAGGATGGGATGCCTTGGTTTACTTACCCTTTTGACATGGTCCACAAATCTTTGTAGTATTTATGTTCAAACTAGGCAGACCTCTCACAGCCTCATGCTTCACAAGCTCATGTAGCTTATGATAGATCATATGCCCCAACTTTTGATGTCATAACTCAGTGACATCAACACTAACACTATGACAAATTTGCACATTGTTATACATGTAACAATTTTCTAAAGATCCTGTACCTATCAATAAGCATTTGTTAGCTTTATCAAAAACTTCACAAGAGTTTTTATCAAAACGTACATAAAGATCATCATCACAAAGCTGACTTATGCTTATGAGATTGGTTTTCAGCCCTTCAACATGATAGACCTTCTTGAGCTTGGGCAAACCATTTACATTTAGTGTGCCTTTTCCAACAATCTTGACTTTAGCACCACCTCCATAAGTCACTGATCCTCCATTTACATTCACATAATTCTCCAAATTTTCAATGGAACCAGTCATATGTCGTGAACAACCGTTGTCAAAGTACCAAGATCAAGCAATATGAGATTTTAAGGAAGTGAAGGTTACATTGCAACATTTTGAATCTGATAATGGAGCTCCTTGGAAGATGTCAAAGGGTTCTTCCTTATAAACTCCAGCAGGTCTGAAAGTTACCTTAAGAACCTAAGCAATTTTGAGCTTCTTTGGTTGATGCAGCTTCTGATGTTGTTGCATTCGGTGTTGTATCTGGTTGCGGTTCAAGTAAGCTTGTCTAATTTCTTAACATAGTTTACCTTTTTTCTGTTAGCAGAACAACTGAATGTGTCCACCTGAATTCCATATTTTCCATTCTGACCAACCTTCAACATCTCATCAAGTTTGAGTTTACCTAAATTCCACTTAGCCATAGTTTAATTGGCTTTGCCAAGCTCACCTTTCAAGGATTCTAACTCAACATCCTTCTTTGTGAGCAAACACTCTAACCTTGCAATGTACTCATTTTGATTTTCATTCTCCTTCTTGAGTGCTTCATTTGTTCTTACAAGAGCCTTGACTTAGGAAGCTTTTTTTCTCCCAATCATTGTATAGTTCCTTGTAAGCTTCCATTAGTTTAGATTCTTCTTCGCATTCTGACTCTGGAGTACATGTAGTATCTTCAGTCATTGAAGAATTAAAGCAGAGATAATCATCCCAATTTTCGTCTGATGTAGCTTCTGATGTAGCTGCATTGCGAGCTTCACCACGCGAAACCTCAGTAGGAACATTATCAGTAGGAACCCCTGCTGCACCACCAGCTAGAACATTACCAACAAGAACTCTTGCTGCAACACAAGTTGAGACATTATCAGCATGAATACCATCTGTAATACTAGTCGGAACACTTTCAGCAGGAACACCTGCTGCAACACCGGTAACACTTTTAGCAGGAACACCTGCTGTAACACCAACTGAACCATTATCACCAGAAACACTTGTTGCATCATCAGCTGAACCATTATCAGTAGGAACACTTGCTGTATCATCAGCCGAACCACTATCAACATGAACAATTTGTAAAAATTGCACTATTGTGAAAGTAACATGATTATCCGAATCTTCATCATCACTATCACTCAAAGAAGCAGAGAAATTTAAACTCTTTTTACGCAAAGAATTAGCACATTGATTAGCATAATGACCAAACCCTTGACAAGCCCTACATTGAATAGAATAAATATTTTTACCACTTGATGTATTATGTTTAGCAAAAGGATTGGCAATAGTTTTTTCAGGGGTTTGAAAAGAATTTTCCTTGGGAATAAACTTGCAAGGCTCAGGTTTAAAAACAGTTTTGGTGTTAGAAGATGGAGATTTATTTTGTCCCTTTACTTTCAAAATATTTTTGAACTCTGATGTTAGGGAGGGCCATAGAATTTTCACCAAAGTTAGATTCCTCAATCTCTTTGTGTAACTCAAGTAAATTAGGAGAAACATCAACAATAGTAGGTAAGTGTGAGTGCCCCATTTTAACCGGATCCGCGCCATTGAAAGGCGAGGTGGTTTTGAAACTTTAAAGCGCATGGAATATGCTCAGCCTCAATTGTGGACTTGAAAAATGTGTTACATAGTCACCACCTCTATTTTAAAGAGTAAACAGAGAAAAACCAAAAAACACCAGATTGTATGGGTTCAGGGGCTAAGTTACGAGTTAGGAAGGGGTTAGGCACCCAACTCGCCTTTTCTGTCTCACAATGGGTTTGTCAATATGCTCGTTTTATTTTATACACTTTGGCTCAGAACAAAATATTTATATATATAAATAGGAATTAAAAAGAGATTAGTTTACATTTATTAAAGAAAAGAAAACAAAATTACAACTGAAATAATACAACTTAGAGAATAATTATAACATTTTACAAGCGATTTTAGGAATAAAATAGTTATGTCAGTACAAACTTTATTTATATTCACATGCACAAGAAGGAAAGAAACTTATTAAACAATAAGTACCATAAATATTTATATATTTAAAGTATGTGTAGAAAAGAAACTAATTAAACCGACAGAGATTAACTACTTTACATTAAAGTAAAGACAAAAAGTAAACTAATTAAAATAAAATAAAAATATAGCTATTATTACATTTAAAGCAAAGACAGAAAAAAAAAACTAATTAAACAGAAAGGAAATATAACTATTATTACATTAAAGTATAAACCGAAATAAAACTTAATTAGATATTTATATTTAAGTTATATATTATAATAAATAACTACGGGGACAGAACTTACTTCCCGGAACGTGCGTGTCTGAATCCGGTATGCCTGGGCTTAAGCCCACTAGGCGGTCTACATGTGCTTCCTATGTCCTTCCGAGAAAGGAAGTCTTTTTTTGTTTTGCAGTTGTTGTTGCTTTTTGTTGTTGGAATTTGGGCAACGTGACTGCTTCTTTTAGTTGCTTTTCATCTCGGGATCCGGGCGGCACAACTGCTTACTTTTGCTTGATTGTTGTTGTCGTCAAGTTTGAAATCGGGCAGAGCAACTGATTGCTTCAGCTGGATTTGACGTCTGAATTCGGTAGGGTAAATGTTCTTATTGGGATTTTGGAACCGGTGAAATAGGGCGAAAACCTAGTTGGGTAGCCAGAGTTCACTTTGCCCGGAGAGTTTAAGTGTTTAGGGAAGAGATGTGGCAATTTGACAGAGCTTCGGAGCTGGAGAGGAAATAACCTTGGCGTTCTCTTGGGAGAACTTTCATAAACTGCGTGAAGTGCGTGAAATTTTGAAGCCGGGAGGCTTTATTTATAGTCGAGGATTGGGACTTCTTTCGCTGTTAAGTATCATCAACCGTGCCTGAGCAGCTTGTACCGCTGTGCTGAGAGAATTGCACCAAAAGGCAAAAGCTACAGTGTAGGGGGTAAAGTGGGCGCAACCCAAAGCAGGAGTGAGCGCGACACCCAGAATGGGTTGGGGCAGCGCCCATCCTTTTTCCTTTCCAATTTTGGCACTTTGGCCCCTTGAAATTCACTGTCTATGCATTCTTATTTTCTATTGCATCTTTTACTTTTTAAACCCTGTAACTTGACATCCGTTAGTCTTTTTAACAGGTCTTGATATTTTATGACATGTTATATAATAGGGGTACGAAATTGGGGAGTCTATAGAGCCCCTCAATGATGGAGTTTACGGGTAAACCGATACTTACCAAGTATCGTTGATAAGAAATAGACTCTCAAATTTCGTGGAAATTATAATGGGGAGGAATGCAACATGCAGCAATTTAGGATGAAGCAATTCAAATATCATATACCCCAAATATTTTTAGTTGGTTTTAGAGCAGATATGCAAATGAAATGCTCTGATGGTCGTGCCTACTAAGTAGGCTACCTACGTATCCCTTTCTCAGGAATCAGACTAAACGTAGTTCGGTTCAAGCCGACAAACAATAACAAGCACTGGGTGGGATAAATGGTGCATTTCGCCTAGCATAGGCAAAACAGGTGGGACCTCTAAAATGCTCTTCCCCAGAATAGGGAAACCGATGCAACTTTTAAAACACGTTTCCCCCAGAATAGGGAAAACGATGCCATTTTTAAAACACGTCTCCCTTATAATAGGGAAAACGATGCCACTTTTAAAACGCGTCTCCCCAGAATAAGGAAAACGATGCAACCTTTAAAATGCGTCTCCCCCAGAATAGGGAAAACGATGCAACCTTTTAAAACATGTCTCCCCCACTCCCAGAATAGGGAAAACGATGCCACTTTTAAAATGTGTTTCCCCCAGAATAGGGAAAACTATGCCACTCTAAAATGCTCTTCCCCAGAATAGGGAAAACGATGCCACTTTTAAAACGCGTCTCCCCCAGAGTAGGGAAAACGATGTAACTTTTTAAAATGCGTCTCCCCCATAATAGGAAAAACAATGCAACTTTTTAAAATGCATCTCCCCCAGAATAGGGAAAATGATGCAACTTAAACGCCCTTCCCCCAGAATAGGGAAAGTCATGCAACTTTAAAATGTGTTTATCCCAGAATAGGAAAAGTGATGGGATTTAAAAGTGCTTTCCTTAGAATAGGGAAAGCGATGCAACTTTTTAAATGCCCTTCCCCTAGAATAGGGAAAACGATGCAATTCTAAAATGTTCTTCCCCCAGAATAGGGAAAATGATGCAATTCTAAAATGCTATTTCCCCAGAATAGGGAAAGTGATGCAACTTTAAAATATATCTTCCCCCAGAATAGGAAAGTGATGCCATTCTTAAAGTGCGCTTCCCCAGAATAGGGAAAACGATGAGAGATTTTTTTCTTTAAAACACGCTTCCCCAGAATAGGGAAAACGATGCAATTTTTAAAAGGCGTTTCCTCCATAATAGGGAAAATGATGAGAGATTTTTTTTTTTTTTTTAAATGTGCTTCTCCCAAAATAGGGAAAGAAATGTTGTTTTCAAAATGGGCTTTTCCCAGCAACGGAAAAACGATGCTGCTTTCCAAAATGCGCTTTAATCCATAATAGGAAAAGCGATGCGGTTTTTAAAAATAAGTTTCCCCCAGAATAGGGAAAGAAATATTTTTAAAATGGGTTTTTCCCAACAAAGGAAAAGCGATGGTGCTTTTCAAAATGCGCTTAACCTAGAATAGGAAAAGCGATGCGATTTTTTAAAATGAGTTTCCCCCAGAATAGGGAAAAAATATTTTTAAAACGGGTTTTTCTCAAAAAAGGAAAAGCGATGCTGCTTTTCAAAATGCACTTAACCTAGAATAGGAAAAGTAATGCGATTTTTTAAAATGAGTTTCCCCCAAAATAGGGAAAGTGATGCAATTTTAAACTGTGCTCCCCCCAGAATAGAAAAAGTGATGCGATTTTTTTAAAATGTGCTTATCCCAACATAGGAGCAGCGATGCAATTTTTTTTTAAAATGTGGTTATCGCAACATAGGAGAAGTGATGATTATGAAACGTTGTGGCGGAATGCTGTCGATGATCAGCTTGTGTAGCTTTTGATGATGCTGCTGAGGATCTTTGGGAAGTGGTCCTTGGCGATATGCTGGCAGAACATTTATGCTTTTCAAAGGGCCAATGCGGCAGAAGACCTAATGAGATGCACTAAAAGGATGCAAACAAAAGATGCAAGCATGCGAATGAAACTTTCTTTTTCTTAAAAAAATGGACTCTTGAATGTGCACGTGTGTCATCCGTTTCTTAAACATGTTAAGACAAGATAAGGCAAGGTGATGGAAATGTAATATAAAAGCTTGAGATGTGGCTTCTGGTTGGCTTTGAAGGGTTATGAATATAGGAGTTGATGGTGATATTTGAGATGAAGGTGGGTGAAGTTTAGGGTTACTTTTTAGTCTTTTGACTAGTGCATCATTCAAGGAAGGAATTCAATTAGGATTAGTGAGTCCTACTAATCGATGCCTCGAAGGGACCACTTTTTTTTCTTTTTTTTTGTACTTTAACTTTTGTATAGGCCGCCCTTTCGGGTTTTCAACCTAGCGAGCCTTTACCTCATAGGGAGCTGGTCTTTCAATGCATCTGAATATGAACCATTTATTATTGAGGGATCACGCCTTTGTAGCCTCTTCATTTCTTCAGGCGAGATGGAGAGGACAACTGTTTCTGGAGATGATGAGCCTTTATGTATCCAATGAGTTTGGCGGGAGAAGCCCCGGGATGACTCGATGAACCAAATTTTGTAAAATGGGATGGGAAAGTTCATGAAGAGATTAAATAGGGACAGCCCCAAAAGACTCGATTTGGAGAGACTTTTGAGGGAGACAAAAATGAGTATGCTAAGAGAAAGAGGATGACTCTAATGGACAAAAAGAAGAGTCATGATCTAGAGTTTATCGCCGAGTATCATAAGATTTATGGACCCTACTTAACATTTATCTTTTGATAATTGTTATATGTTTTTTAGCAAGGAGTTCTGTCCTGGACTCAGATCACATTATAACCAATTGAAACAGAGCTATAGGTGGCAACTAGGTTAGGGTATAGTGTTTAAGTTTTTGTGATGGATTGGTTTTAGAGTGTGGTTTTGGGATGGACTGGTTTTAGGGTGTAGGATTTGATTAGCCTTTGGCTCAAAGGTATTTTGGGCTGTGGTTTTGGTTATTTTCGGAAAGGCGATCGCAAAACGATCATTGGCTGGCCTTTTAGGCTGGTGGGTTTGGATAGGAAGTTGGTTTCTGGACCTAGTTGTAGGTATGATTGGGAGATTGGCTTTTGGCTTTGGTTGTGGGTTATGGGGTTGTCCAAGAGTGATTGATTTTCTTTTTTTTTTTGTTACGAGAGAAAGATTTTTAGGAAATTACTCAGGAGAGGCTTTTTTTCTTTTTTTTTTTTATGCATAGGCCTCTTTTTTTTTTGAATTTTCAACCTTGCACTTTTTTTTCTTCTCTCTTTTTTGTTGTTGACCTCTCGGAGTAATTTGGGAGAGTGCTTGAAGAGATATCTGTCTTCTCTCTCTTGGGATAAAAAAGTGGACACTCTTGGTGGATATATATATAAAGGTGGAGCAGCCACAGTTTTTGGGAACCTGGGTCTTAGAGATGGTTAGGCTTTGGTATATGGTTTTTTAGGTATTTGGAAGGGTTTTGGTATATGGTGGAAGCCCTTAGTGTGTCATTTAATAGCTCACTCGCAATTGGTCGAAGATGACATTTCACCAAGACAGAAGGTTGCTTTATCGAACTAACATTTTTAATGGTTTGTGGATCTATATATTTGAAATGACTCATTATCAACTCGTGTATTTTTATCATGTTTTTATATGAGTTGATTCATCATTTTATATTATTTTATAACAGATACTTTGGCGATAGGTGGTGCTCAGAGATCAAGAAGAAGACTCGACAAACTAATATAGGAGAAGCAAGAATTTTACTTGACTCGAATATAGATAAATACCTTTGGAAAACCCAATTTGAGGACTTGGTTGGACTTTTGAAATATTGGAGACCAAATGGATTAATGAGCATATTTTGCAAGGATGAGCTGTAGGCATTAATATATGCAAAAGAGACACCCCTGGGTTTTGAAAGCCCAGTCTCAAATTGTTGCGTATGATCCTTGAGTCGCCTAGCTTTTCTGGATTTTCCGACTTTCCAGACTTTTCTTTCTTCCATGGCTCCCTATCGGTCTTTTTTAATTTCTTCTTTATTTAGTATTTTTTTTTTTGGAAGTGATAGACCTTGACATCTCGAAGTAGGACTTACTGAATTTTTTTGAAATCGAGAGTGAACGATGCACTTATCAACTAGTGATGCATTTATGAAAGGTTAAGAGGGAAGATGAATTTGGAGATGACAATTGAGTATAAGGGTGAAGAGATTTCCTGTCTTTACATGTTTTGGGAAACAAAAAAGAAAATACATAAAAAACATCTCTTTTTTTTAAAAGAGTAAATCATAGCATTATTTGACCAAACCCGAAGGCTGCCTACGTTCCTCATTTCGAGGCTCAGGTTATCGTAGTTCAACTCTGTCAGATAAATTTTCTTCTTTTCTTTTGATTTTTCAATTTGAAAGAATAGAGATTTTTTTCTTACTTGGAGAGAACGAAATCCTTTTTATTTATTTATTTAAAAATGATCATATTTTCTTTTTACGAAAAGAAACGATTATATATATTTTTTTGAAAGGAAAAGAGAACTAAGTATTACACATGAATTTTTTTATTAGAAAACTTTTTTTTTGCGATCCTTGAAATGGGATGTGACGATTACGTGCCTCTGGACAATCCTTTTAGGAAATCAAATGATAAATAATCAATTATTTTATTTTTTTAGCCCCTGCAAAATTGTTAACGGTAACAAAGGAAAACAACAATGATCCCAATATGTATAAAAACAACACTGGATTAAAGGAAAAAAACGTTTTTTTAAATTTTAGATTTTTTTAAAGGTGGAGTAACAGGGAAAATGAGAGCACCAAACGATAAAAATGGGCGACCCGACGGATAAAATGGGTCCAACATCGGACAAAATTGTTCAAAATGAGGAACATGCCACGTAGGAAAAGGGTGGGCGCAGCCCAACACCAATTTGGGCGCTGCGCCCACATGAATTGGGCATGTTCACTTCTTTCTTTGTCCACTTTACTTCTAGCTCTTTTCCCTTTTGTCATTTAGGCCCCTCTGTATTTCCTTTTAACGTTTTGGTTCGCTTAACGCAATAAAATTTTTTTTTTTGAAAAAAACGAATAATTTTTTTTCTCTCTTTTTGATATTTTTTTTGAACTTTTTTTTGAAAAACGAAATTATTATTATATTTTTTTAATGACAAACAATTTTTTTGAAAAAAAACGAATTTTTTTTCTTTTGCTTTGAGAACATGAGTTTCTTTTTACTTTTTTTTTAAAGAAGAGATGATTTTTTTTAAATTTTGGAACTGTGAGTGCCCCATTTTTAACCGAATCCGTGCCATTGAAAGGCGGGGTGGCTTCGAAACTTCGAAGTGCGTGGAATACGCTCGACCTCAATTGTGGACTCAAAATGTAAATAGCATAGTCGACATCTCTATTTTATGGTTAAACAGAGAAAAAACCCAAAATAACCAGATTTGTAAAAGGTTCGGAGGCTAAGTTACGAGGTGGGAAGGGGTTAGGCATCCAACTTGGCCTTTCGGTCTCAAAATAGTTTTTTTTTTTTGGCTAAATATGCTTTTTTATATTTATTTTAAACAGTTGAAATATATATATATATATATATATATATATATATATATATATATATATATATATATATATATATTTGCATACATATGAGGAAATTATTAGAAATTTACAACAGCCTCCTTCCTGGAGTTACAAATACATTTATAAAAATTTGGTCATAATAATGGCTCTTTTTAGTGCTATTTTCTATAGAATTTCGGGCAGCACAACTGCTTATTTTTCTTTCATTTGACTAGTCTAAATAGAACTTTTTATAAATAAAAACTTTAATAAACCTGCATCTTGAAGCGTGGAGGTTTCATCCCGTACCAACTACCATCTGGTAGGTCCTAGGGTGCACTCGCTCTGTCCTTCAGGGAGAGGGAGTCTTTTTGCGGCTGATTTGTTGTTACGGGGATTCGGGCAGGGTGACTGCTTCGATTAGTTGCTTTTCGCCTCGGGATCCGGGCGGCACAACTGTTTACTTTGCTAATGTTGTTTGCTTGCTGGTGTCAGAAATCGGGCAGAGCAACTGCTTACTTTTTGCTGATTTGACGTCTAAATTCGGGTAGGGCAACCACTATTTTTGAGATTTTTGGACCGGTGGAATAGGGTGGAATCCTAGCAGGGCAACTAGGTTTCCCTTTAGCCGGTGAGTTTTAGTGTTTTGGGGGAGATTTGGCAGAGTTTTGAGGCTAGAGGAAGAAATTCTTTCGACGTTCACTCAGATTACGTGGAGAGAATTCACTGCGTACTGTGTTTTAAAGCAATGTTTGTAGATCCAACCTTATGACCAAAAAGGATTTCACTACAAAAAATTATGAGTCTTACAATGAAAATCGTGAAAATCATTGAAATACCAAAACTCCACAAGACTATGAAATCTATAGAGAAAAACCCACAAAAACACAAAAAGCAAACATGAGATTAAAAAATAAGTTTCCTATCAACTAAGAAAACAAACAACTAAACAGCTAATGTAGTTCCTAATGTTACTGAATTCACAGTTGCAACGAATACTCAAAGTCAAATCTCAGCTTTCTCTCTTTGAAGAATATCTCTCTAAGTCTCTGGAGGTGTATCTTCTTCTAATTTGCATGAGTTGCTCTTGTATATATACTAGAGCTGGGAGAGTCTTGAAACAATAAGAAAACCAAACTTTCCAAGGAAATATAGAATTAGAAAATAAAAAGATTAGTTTCCAAAAATAGTTTCCTTATTTAAAAGAAGATCTTACCAAAGATTTAGTCAAACTTAAACATGGACTCTTGAGAGCCTTTAGGAAGTATTAAATATGGTAACTACTTACCATTGCTTTTGGACCAAGAAATGGTACAACAATAAATTCAATAGAGAAAAATAGGTCGACCTTATTTTACCCTTACACTTCCTCTCCAACCGCCGCAGATCGCATTGCTCTCTCACTGGCTATAAATGGAGGCCTTTGGCCTCTCATTTTCTTCACACTAAAAGAAGCCGAAGACTCCTTATCCCTCAAAGGCAGCCAGCCTCCCTCTCCTCCCTTTCCCAAGCAAGTGAGCCTCCTAGGCTCCTCACCTAAGCGAGCCTTCCTTTCTCTGAGCAAAAGCCTTATTTCCTCGCCCAAGTGAGCCTTCCTTTCCTCGCAAGCCTTCATCCGTATGCCTCCATCCTTGCTCCGGCAAGCCAATCAAAAAGCCAAAAATTGCCGTTACTCTGCCGAAACTCCGCCAAAACATCTCCCACAGCATTTACCTATTTTGGGCATAGCGCAACCATTCCGCCTACCAAAAAAACTGCAGCAAAAACAATGACATCAAAAAGACTTCCTTTCTCGATAGGACAAAGGAAGAACACGTAGATCGCCTAAGCCTAGGCGTACTGGGTTCAGACACTTGCGCTACAATAGGTAGGTTATGACCCCGTAGTTATTTATTCCAACTTGTAAATAAAATATAGATATACATATATACATTGCGGATCTATAAATATTATTATTATCTTGTGAATATTATTAATAGTTTGCTTTCCTGCTTTTTTATATTTGTAACGTGAAATAAGGTTTTCTTGTTTAGTTAATTTTTATACGATGTAAATAAGTTGTTATTTTTTTTCCTTTAAAAGTATATTATGTTTATTTACAAAGTAGCATAAAATAATGCACAAGAATAGTTTATCATTATCGTTGTATGACTCAATAAAATGTAAATTTTCTTTTCTTTTCATATACATGCGCATACATATTTTATGGACCAAAGTGTATAAACTAAATTGAGCATATTGGCAAACCCATTATGAGACCGAAAAGGTGAGTTGGGTGCATAACCTCTTCCTAACTCATAACTTAGCCCCCGAACCCATATTTTTGGTATTTTTTGGTTTTTCTTTATTTAACCTTAAAATAGAGGTGGCGACTCTGCACATATATTTTTTTCACAACGAGACCAAGTGCATTCCACGCGCACTTAATATTTTGAAACCACTCGCTTTCATGTAGCGAGTGCAAGTTTGAAGCGGGGTTCTCGCAACAGGCAAAGCATGTGCTCGACTAGGTGTAGATGGAATACATCAGTGATCTTTGCTCGAGCACATTGCTTGTTTTGCCCGCTAGACTTGTGGGTATCATGCTAAAGAGCTTGTGATTAGCACGTGGTGCTCACATGTGCCTTACTCGTGACCGAATTTGGGCCGGGTACATCAGTGGCCCCCTGCTCCTTGTCTGGCGAGTATTCATGCTTGAAGTGAGGAGTGTTCTTGTTTGGAAGAGATGTCTTTATGTCCATAATGGGCTTTAACACTTGTGCAATTTTGAATTGGTTATGATCTGGCTGGAAGGCAAGAGAGTAGAATGTTTTGGAACATTGGTGAGCAACCAACTGTAGTTCATTTCAAAAAGGTGCCATTTGGAGAGTACTGGAGAGAGTAGGCCAAAGAGGTGCATGAGCCATCGTATGATATTTAGCGTATGATGGGGTACGTTTCACGAGGCATCATATTAAATGCAGACGTGATATACGTGACATGGGCGTGATCGAGAAGCCGTTCGGCTCTTGTGTTTTTTTTTTGGGGGGAACACCCAAATTTATGGTCTATAAAAGGAAAGGTCTCTCCTTCTCACTTATTACAAACCCTTAGAACCAAAAGCTTTCAAGAGAGAGAGAGAGAGAGAGAGAGAGCCTCCGAGTCTTCAAGAGAGCTTCTTCAACCTTTTAGGGCATCGGTTTCTAGATTCCAGCGACCTCTTCCAGATTCTGATTGCTACTTTGCTTCCGGATTTCGAGTCTTTCACCGTTCTTATTTCTGAAGAACAAGCTTCAGCCGATTCTTGACAGTAAGTGTAGACATCCCAATTTCGTACCCCTGGTATGTAACTATTGCATGCGATATCAAGATCTGTTAAAACTTAACAAATGTCAAGTTACAGGGTTTAAAAATGCAAAAGGCAAAGCATGATGCGCAAAACAGTAAAATGCAGGGGCTAAAGCGTCAAAAATGAACTGAAAAATGAATAGTTGGCGCTGCCATATGAGGATCATGGAGTGGCGCCCAAAAGGGTTTATGGCAGCGCCCATTTTCAGCTACAGTGCATCCCAACTTGCTACAGGAGAGCTACAGTTCGCGTAAGTGGCATTAGTCAAATACGGCCATTTGACCCGATGAATGAACATATATAGCCTTTGACCAAAAACCAACCAAAATCGACTTGGTCGACCAAGTGGTCGGTCTGTCGACCACGTTGGTTTCTCACTGGTTTATCAATAAACCAAAAACGACTTGGTCGACCAAGTGGTCGGTCTGTCGACCACGTGGTTTACACTGATTTATCAATAAACCAGTGTAAACCACTTGATCGACCACGCATGCCGGCCCGTCGACCACTTGTCGACCAGGTGATTTCGGATGTTAATGGGGTGTATTTTTCTTGGTTTACCGATAAACCGATCGTGGTTTATCACTGGTTTATCGATAAACCAGGCTATAAAAGAGTATTTTTTTTAAGTGAGGCTACAAATGACCAAGTCATCTTTGACTTGGCCATTTTTGTAAATGCCCCGTTCGCGTAATGTGCAATTCTTCCAGCATTCTGTACAAGGAGGTCAAGCATGAAGAGAGAAAAAGTATTTCCCTCGATGTCCCTCGCTCAGCCTATAATAGAGGCCCCGGGGTTCGCTTTCAACACACTGAAAAATCCCCAAAATCTTTCAGCGTTGTTGTTACATTGCAAGATTTGTGAGCGATCGAGAGATAGTGAGTGTCCTATCCTATAAAGCCTCGAAGCTTGCCAAAACTCTTCCAAATTAAAAGTAAATCCAATCGGTCAAAGTGGTCCTTAGCCCCCTAGCTAGGTATCCACCCTATTTCCCTGGTCCAAAAACTTCGGAAAGAGCAGTTGCTCTGCCCGAGTAAAGAGGCCAAATCAGTCAGAAACAAGTCCTTGTTCTGCTCGATTTCCGCCAGCAGCAAGGAAGCAAGCAGTAGCATAAAAGCAAGCGTTGCTCGACCCGTTTTACGGGACCCAGAAGCAAACTTCGGAAGCAGTTACTCTGCTCAAACCGCAGTAGCAGCAACAAAGCAAGAAAAAAGACTCACTCTCTCAAGAAGGACAGAGCGAGCACATCACGCTCTAAAAGGTGAGCCTTTAAGAGTGTTAATTTATTAAAAAGCTATTTTCTATCCGTCCCAATGTAAAAATATAAGTCGTTGTGCTGCCCAGATTATTTTAGAAAATAACATTTAAAAGAGCCATTATTATGGCCAAATATTTTTAAATGTATTTGTAATTATTGAAAGGAGACAGCTGCAAGTCTGTAAATAATGTAAATATGGATGTATTTGTAGGTAGTTAATGCTTTATTTATTTACTAGATAAATATAAGAAAAAGCATACTTTAGCCAAAAACCGATTTAGAGACCGAAAGGGCGAGTTGGGTGCCTAGCACCTTCCCAACTCGTAACTTAGCCTCCGAACCTGTTTTTGAATTCTCTGGTTTTTTTTTGTTTTTCTTTATTTCTTCCTCAAAATAAAGATGACGACTCTATTAAAACATTTTGGATCGTAGTGGGGCATCGCAACATTCCTTTCTTGCACTTTTCCGTTTTCCCCTAAAAAAGGGAGAATGAGAACGAAAGTGTGATGTATTCATATATCCTGGTATCCCCTAAAAAAGGGATAACTTGATATAGAAAACCCAAAAAACTCATGGTGATCTGAAATAGGCCATAAGACAAATTTCATAAAGTCTGTAGTGGGACTTACAACATCCTTTCTTGCACTTTCTATCTTCCCCTACACAAGGGACAATGTGAATGAAAGGGTGATGTATTCCTGTATCCTGTTATCACCTAACAAAGGGATAACCTAACACAGAAAACCCATAGCTCCCATAACGGACCAAAAAATTCACTGAAGTGATCGAGGCTTATTCAACGCGTTTTTTGACAGTACCCTTTCTGCATTTTTAATTTCGTCTTCCCCTAGACAAGGGAGGGTGGAATGGAAAGCGTGATGTCCGCATCCGCACGCCACATTCCCCTAACCAAGGGAGCACGGGGCGCGGGCTGCAATCCGGGGCACCCACAGTGGCGACTCTGCTGAGGAGATCGTTTTTATTTTAAATAAAAATAGAGGGCTAGACTCATATTTTTTTTTTGTTTCTGGCTAAAGTATGCTTGTTATATTTTTCTAAGCATTTGAATATTGCATTCCTATACATCCGTGTATATATTTGTGGATATGATCCTCCATCTTGCAGCAGTTTCATTCCAGTCACTATTATATGTATATTTAAAAATATGTATTTTTCAGAAAAAAAATAAAAAAAAATCAATAAAAAAAATGCAATAAATTTCCGGGCTGCACAACAAAAAGGGCCGGAGCTTTATTTTTATTATTGCTTTATTTTATGCTTTATATTATTAATCTGTTCTGCTTTATTTTACTTTCGCAAAATTTGTATATTTATTATTTCATTCTATCATTTTATTTTGGGGATTAGGACCAATTTGTAATTAATAGGAATAGAATAGATTCCCCACTTTTCTTCCTATTTCTTGATGTGATTGGCTGCTTGCTCGCGCTCAAACTAAAAAGCCGAGAAACTCTACGAATAATAACAAAAGACAGGCCATATCTGTTTTATTTTCTGTTTTATATCTGAAAAAAAAAGATATTTTACAGCTTTTTAGATGCCGCATACACGCGCACGCATGTAAATATATTCCGAACTGCTACCCTGCACCATGGCTAGCCTACCCCCTGCATCAGCCAATGTTAAATTATAGATTCTCAGGACACTTCATGGACCGATCGAGTTTTGTATCTCCGAATCATTGGTCGGCCCCTGTGAAAAAAAACCCGAAACTAATAAAAAACTTCAATGGCCCATAACACTATCTAAACGACATTTTTGGCCTTAAGAAATGCTCATAAATAGAGTTTTACTCGGTTTATATTGTTCCTCTTTTCGAGAGATTCGTTTTGATATGCAGCGGACCCCGTAACTCCATCCGAGTCAAAAGTTATGCCCTTTTCCGCGCGCCGGTCTAAACAGTCGAGATAATCGAACGCGATAATGCCTGCATCAAAAATAAATAACAATAAAAAATACTAATAAAGGCACACTTTACTCCAAGCCCAGAAAGCCTTCAGCCAATCCCTTCTGATACCTTCAAGCCCTTTTCTCAGAAACTTGGCCGAATTTGGAAAGGCAGAGATAGTACTGGTCGGTTGACACGGGATACAGGCACAGAGGTCAAATCAGAAATATTGGGGTCAGATCAGAAAAAGGCAAAATAAGTGCAGAAGGTACCGATTTGAGCAGAATGACAGTCGGAAATGAACAGTCTACAGCAGGTACTAATACATGGGCTCCCGGGTTCGCTCCTACTCCAGCCATGCAACAATGGTTAGATCAAAAGCTGGATGCACATAATGATCATTTGCTGAGCCAAATGGCAAAACTGGTACAAAATTTAAAACCCAGTGGTGAGGGAATCTCTTCCTCTGCAGTCCCTCAAGAAGCATCAACCTCCCATGTTCCTCCAGACCAAATCCTTAGCCAAATACTAACCTTCCACCAACCACCAGCACCCCAATCACCAACTTCTCGCCAAATACCTATTACCAAACTTTCAACCCTTTCCCACCAACCCAAAATCCTTATCCTACCCAAAATCTAACCCAAAATCCTTATCTTTCCCAAAATCCTTATCCTGCTCAAAATCCTACCCAAAATCCTTACCAAATACCACAACCTGAAATTAACCCAGCCTTTCCCAATCCTTCCAGCATATACCAAAAACCAACTCCCCCTCCCACCAAAATGGAGGCTGACATGGAAAACTTGAAAAATATGATGCTCAAATTTCTGAACAAAGGGAAATTTTCTACGCAGGCATTAACGCTGCAACCTTCAGCAATACTACCCTCAAATTTCAAAATGTCTGACATAGAAAAATTCGATGGGACTGGATGCCCTATCTCTCACCTAAAATCCTATTCTACCGGCATGCAGTCAAGAGGGGCTAGCTTTGAAGCTATGGCTTCCAATTTCCATCTTACCTTGATAGGAGCTGCCAAGCAATGGTTAATGCTAGCAGACAATAACACCATGGATACTTGGGACCAAATAGTTGAAGGGTTCCTAGAGAGGTACAAAGACAATACCACCTCCGAAAACAAAAGAGATCTTGAATCGTGCACCCAAAGGGAAAAAGAAACATGTGCTGAGTTTGCAGCAAGGTGGAAAAGAAAATTAGCCCAGACACTCGACAGACTTGATCCGGCTGAGTCATGCAGAATGTTCATCAAAAACCTCCAGCCCATTTACCTGGAGCACATGCGGTATCTCCCCTATAGCAATTTCAAAGAAATAGTGGAGATATGAGTTCGCATTGATGAGGATATATGCAAAGGATCCCTAGAAATTGGTACACCTCCAAGTTCATTCTGCTATTCTGAATTAGATGAAGAATCTTCGGAAGAAGTCAACGTGGTTGAAAGAATTCCACCTGGTAAGTACAATAATGTGCCATGGTCATATGAGACAGACAAGTCTACCAATTCTGTTGAAGGAAGCAGTAATACCAACAAGAGTCTCATAGGACCTTACAAAGGAAACAGAAGGCACTTTGATGAATTGAATGCCCTAATGTCACAGATACCACAAGGGTTAATAGCACAAGGAGTCCTTAAGCCCCTTGAAAACTATAAACCTCCAAATCCATTACCTGCCAAATGGAGCCGCAACAAGTATTGTGAATACCACCAATCCAGTGGTCATATCACCGACAAAAGCTTCTCACTCAGGAATGATATCCAAGACCTTATCGATGATAAAATCATTGAGAAGCCGCACCCATGATTGTTTCTGATAAAAAGTGAAAAATACCCTAGAATACCCTTGTGTATACACCTCCAAAGACCCCTTTTACCTTTGAATGCCCTTTTGTCAAATAAAATCTTCAAGAAACAACTCTTTTTCAATTCAGCGTCAGTTTTCGTAGATATTGAGATCTTTGTTGTTTTTTTTTGTACCACTAACAATTTTGTAGGAGCTAAAAAAATATTTTTTTTTTACTATTATCATTTACTCTCCTGAGAAGACTGTCCAGAGGTACGTAATCAGTGCATTTCATTTCAAAGATCGCAAAAAGAAGAAAAAAATGGTCATTTGAAAAAAAGGGAAAATTCGTTCCCTCTAAACAAAAAAATCTCTATTCTTTCAAATTGAAAGGAAAAGAAGGGAGGTTTTTTCTATGTGTTTCTTCTTGTTTCCCAAAACATGTAAAGACAAGTCAAAACCCCCTCACCATTATTCTCAATTGCCATCTCCAAATTCGTCTCTTAACCTCTCATAAATGCATCACCAGTTGATAAGTGCATCATTCATTCTTGATTTCAATTTTTTTTTAAGTCCTACTTTGAGATGTCAGGGGCTACCACTTAAAAAAAAGAAGGAAGAAGAATAGAAAAACAAATGAAAAAAAAGGAAGAAAAAAAAAAGACTGATAGGGAGCCAAGGAAGAAAGCAGAAACGTCTGAAAAACCGGAAAATCCAGGAAAGCTAGGCAGCTCAAGAATCATAAACAATAATTCAGGACTAGGGGCTTTCAAACCCTAGGAGTGTCTCTTGTGGCGACCTGACCCGGGCCCGAGGTGGAACCGAGGGTCGGACCGCCCAAATAGGGGGAAAACAAGTGGACAAATAACATGCAAGGACTTATTTCAAGAAAACGACGTGACGCAACATTAGAGACGTAGCACGCCTCGGCCCTAAAGGGCCGGTATTTTTAAAACTTTTAAAAACCTGATAAACAGTTAAACAATTAAACCAAGTCATCGGCGACACTACATGCCGGAACCCAAGCTAACAGTTTATGGACAGGAATTAGATAAGAGCTAATAATATGCTCAGCGGAAGACTTATACGTAGTGAACTATTAAACAGGATAACCAAAGCTCGGCTTACACAATGCCGGCATAAAGAGGTTACAAGTACTACAAGAGTTAAACTACAAGTAGCTAATAGAAGTAACAAGATCAAGTTCTATACAAATTCCCAAGCATAGTCTAATTGACTTGCTTAAACCCATCGTCCTTGCAAAATAACAAAAGAAAGGAAGAGGACATCTAAACCACCTCTTCAACTGCAACGGCGCACAAAAGGGGAAATAAAGCACGAACACCGCAAGCCTCAACGCGAAGGACCTGTCATGCTAGGATCTAAAGCAATAAAGGGGAATGGGTAAGTCATAAAGACTTGTAAGCTATCAATCATGCATGTCATGGCAATATGCAACATACAAGGCAAGGTATAGTCACATAAGCATAGAGATCATATATCCAAGATGCACATTGTTTCACATAGGTGCTTGAAATTAAATCACATAGGATAAGGATATATGGAGAGCCGGGCCGCTACGTAGTTCCTGCATACAAGCGTTATCTGGAGTGTGCAGGTATCAGATGTGTGTAAGTACATCGATCTTCCGAGGAGATGCCCGGGATAGACACCAATGATGCTCGTATTGATTACAGCAAGGGAGCTACTTCCCCACTGTGGCCACAGTGGAGGCGTGTGTGAACAAGGACAGGATGCCAGCTGGACTCATGCAAATGTCAAGTAGTGTCTACTTAACAAATTCTCAAGTAGGGAACGAGGTCGACAAGAGCGATCTCGTTCATGACAAGTAAATGTTCTCATCAATAATCAAGCAGGAATGAGTTCGACAAGAGCGAACTCAACATGTCAAATAGGTATTCTATTACATGACATCAAGGATCAAGCAAGGTAATCAATCCAATTCAATAGTCTAGAATTATCATTCTTAGAGAAACGTGTTTAGAACGTCGTAGGGATTGATCATTGAGCCGGTATTGTTCAATGGCTCACTAAGTTTGACTCCGTTGAGTCGTTTCTAACAATTCATCCAAGAGAGTTAAGATGCTAAATGCATCCAAAACCCTTTTCTAAGTTCTCGTGTCGAGTAACTAGGCCGTTAATCCACTTAACAACCATAGCCAAGAATTATCAAGTTCAACATTTCATAATTCAAGGGAACTTTAGAATCATTATTTCAAAAGTTATCAAAAGCCAATAGTCCAAGAACATTAGTTAATCCTAGAAAGGCATAGAACACATTTGATTCTAAGCATAGGACCCAATCAATAAGATGAACAATTCCTAGCATGTGGAACCCTAGAATTCATAATCTCATAGAGTTATCAAAAGTCATTGGTCCAAGAACAATAGTTGTTCCTAAGGAGGCATAGAACATATTTACTTCTAGGCATAGGACCAAAAACAAAAAGATGAATATATCATTCAAAATCCTTACAAACTCATCTCATCATCAAGCATGGCATGGACATGGTAGGAGCATGGGAAACATGAGAAGAAGGGGACATGGCAAGACTAACATACTTCCTAAGGGGAATCAATAGCTTACCTTTCACCAAGGAATAAGATAGGAAGAGCACAAACAAATTGGTTGAAACTGCTCAACTCTTCAAGCTCTACACTTTTAATGAAGGGGGCTTGAGCAAAAGATGAGAGGATGATGGAAGATCAAGAGAAACCTTCAAGAGGCCATGGGAGAACTTGGGAGAAGAAGAATTTTCGTTCTTGAAGAGTGAAGGAGAAGAATGAAGGTCAAACACCAGCTTGTGGTGTTTAAAGGTCCAAAAATCTGAGTGGGACAAGTGTCACTCTAATGTGGTACTAAAATATCTGATTTTGTTTGATTAAAGATCACTAATGGTTGATTAATCCACTTTTAACACATGTTAAGTAATGTTAGGACATAATCAAGGGTGTTAGGAAGGTTTTAGAAGAGGTTTGGAAAGAGTTTTAAGTGCCAAAGTTCGTACACAGCAAAACAGGGAAAAAATCCCGCAATGCTCTCGAAGATGAGGCGGGCGCCTCACAAGAAGCCAGGCGGGCGCCTGGGAAGCTGAGGCTGGAGCTGAACATTGAAATGCTCCCAGAAGTTGAGGCGGGCGCCTCACAAAAGTCCAGGCGGGCGCCTGGAATGCTGCAGCTAAGTTCAACCATTTTTTTTGATAAGTTACTGGACAGTCAATCTTGTAAAATCGAACCATAAATTGCTCACAACTCCAAATGAGGTGATTTTTGATTTTTCTGAAACTAGACTCATTAAATTATATTTTAGAATTTTAAATTACTCCATTTGGACTTATATTCATCAAGATATGGTTACAACAAAAATCAAGTACAGAAGTTGTTTTTCTGAAAACTGAATTCTGGCACAGCCGTAAGTCAAGACCTAATTGAGGTACTTAGACACCTTGGAAAATTACCAAATTTTACAGAGAGTATCCTAACGTATGAAGGTAAAACATACTAAATTTTTAGAAAATTCTATTCAGTGGATTAGTACCAGAATTTTCCCGAAGTTTGCCCAAAATATGACTGGTCTGTGAAGGAATAAATTGGTCATCTCAACCAAAGGTAACAAGTCTATGAACAATGATTGTGCAAGAATGATAATTACTAGTACACTTGGTCTATAACTCAAATGAACTTCTCTCAAGTTGAAAACACAAAGAATACAAGCAACGAAGGAAATCCCGAGAAACCCTAAGGCTCAAACGAAGCAATCGAATCGGCGATTCAACAAGTAAGCTTACATGATTCTAAACATGTTAAGAGCTTCAAGAATGATTTAAGTATGATTCTAAATCATAAATATAGACTAAGTAAACATGCTCACGATTAACAAGAAGACATGAAGGCAAGCACACAATACACATGCAAGAATCCGGGGTGTTACATTCTCCCCTCCTTTAGGAATTTAGTCCCTAAATTCTTACCAAGTTCATCGAATAGGAAAGGGTATCTCTCTCATATCAAGCTCGGTCTCCCACGTGGCTTCCTCAATGTTATGATTCTTCCACAAGACCTTCACTAACGGAATCCTCTTTGTTCTCAAGACTTGTTCCTTAGTATCAAGAATCCTCACCGGCTTCTCATCATAAGAAAGGTCAGGTTCAATGGAAATCTCCTCATAAGTAAGGACATGAGACTCATCCTTCAAGTACTTGCGTAGCATCGAGACATGAAAGACGTCATGAACATCCGATATAGAAGGTGGCAATGCCAACCGATACGCCAAAGCTCCAATCCTCTCTAGGATCTCGAATGGTCCAATAAATCTAGGAGAAAGCTTACCTTTCTTCCCAAATCGCTTAGTACCTCGTCTAGGCGATACTTTCAAAAATACAAGATCACCAACCTGAAACTCTAAATCACGTCTCCGGTTGTCTGTGTAGCTTTTCTGTCTACTCTGAGCTGTAAGCAATCTATCTCTAATAAGCTTCACACTCTCAGCCGATTGTTGTACCATCTCTGAACCCCAAAGCTTAGCTTCACCAACTTCATCCCAGCAAATCGGTGAACGACACTTACGCCCATATAAAGCCTCATATGGCGCCATCTCAATACTAGACTGGTAACTGTTATTATAAGCAAATTCAAACTAATGGCAAATGAGAATCCCAACCCGCTTTGAAATCCATGGCACAAGCACGCAATAAATCCTCCAATACCTGAATCAATCTCTCCGACTGACCATCAGATTGTGGGTGAAAAGCCGTACTAAAATTTAACTTTGTACCCAAGGCTTCCTGCAAGGAATTCCAAAATCTAGAAGTGAACCTGGGGTCTCTATCAGAAACAATGCTAACTGGAATACCATGCAACCTCACGATATCCTGAATATACAACGCTGCCAACTGACTCAAACTATAAGTCATCGCAATAGGAATAAAATGTGAAGATTTTGTCAACCTATCCACAACAACCCAAACTGCATCGAAACCTCGGCGAGTACGTGGCAACCCTGTCACAAAATCCATGGTGATATGCTCCCATTTCCACTCCGTATCTCAAGTGGTGAAGCAGTAAACCGTAGAAGGTGTCTCGGTGTTCGGCCTTAACCTGCTGACATGTCAAACATCTAGATACATACTCTGCTATATCTCTCTTCATCCCATTCCACCAAAACTGTCTCTTCAAATCCCTATACATTTTGGTACTCCCTGGATGTATAGTATACTTGGCCTTGTGAGCCTCATCAAGAACCAAACGCCTAACTCCATCTAGAAGGAACATGTAAACTCTACCTCGAAAAGTTAAGATACCTTCACTGTTAACAACAGAAACTCCGGTGTCTTACCATCACCCAATCCATCAATAACTTCCTCAACTCGTAATCGAAACTTGAGCCTTCTTAATCAACTCAAACAATACAGCGTAGCACGACACTAGCAAAGATAACCCTATGCTCATTCATAACAAAAGATTCCACTCTCACTTTACATCCTCAAGCATCTTCCATCATCCTCTTCATCAAGCAAGACATAAAAGCTTTCCTACTCAGGCATCGCAATACATTAGCTTTTCCTGATGGTATAAAATAGTACGGATCATGATCCTTAAGTTTCTCCATCCATCACTGTCGCATATTCAACTTTTTTCGCGAAAAGAGATACTTCAAACTCTTATGATCGGTGAATATTTCAAACTTAGCCCCAGAAGATAATGCT
>CM028379.1:2885370-2959377 GCA_013146195.2 Codonopsis lanceolata
TTAAAAGATAATTAGAAAAACAACTTGATTAATCAATTTAAAACATGCAAATACTTAAGGGGTAATTTTGTCAAAACATGTATTTATTTAATGAAATAGTTAAGGATGTAGTATAAGCAAAAAAATGTAGTGGAAATATCATCTCCCAAGATTATTCTATTGGTTTTTAATGGGTTGTATTCGATTTAGTGGAATTGTTAATAACTAGATCTTCATGCCTGTGCCTATGGCACGATGCCAGTATATATGATTTCGTCAATTGAAATGACAATGCATAAATAGAAGGTTTACATTTACATTGCTTCAAGTGATAGTTGAAGGATTGATGTTTTATAAGGGATGACTAGAAGAAGATTAATTGTAGGTGTGACTTTGTAATATGAAAATAAAATATAGAAAGAAGAAATTGCTCATAATATTAATTGTATGGGGTGACTTGTAATCAGTGTTCTAAAACTCCCCGCCTAGGCCCCGCCTAGGCGCTAGACCACTCTCTACCGCCGCGACTTTCTTAGTCGCCGCCTAATCGACCAAGTCGGTGCCTACGTTGTCGGTGCACGTCGGATAGATAGAAGAAAGAAGAAAAAAAGATGAAGAAGAAGAAGGGGTCTCGCCAAAGACTCATAATTTAGAATGAAAATCGATTAAGAAGGATATGTTAGACTGTGGGTTGTAGGGGCAGTAGGTAGGTGGAGTAATATTTTTTTTTGTTTTTAGTTCTAAACTTGACTGGTTTATTGCTTTGGGGTTGTAGAGAATTGAGATTTAAGGTAGGTTTGTATATTTTTGTTCATTTTAGAAATATAAACAAGTGTTTGATAAAATGACAAACATAAAAAAAAAAAAATTTGTAGTCGATGTGTTTGATCTTTGATGTAAATTATCAAACAAATGGTAATTATGCCTTAATTCTAGGCCCCGCCTAGGATGCATGCGCCCGGACTAGTCCCCCTAGGCGCTAGGCGCTAGTGTGCCGCCTAGCGGCCGCTAACGATTTTAGAACCTTGCTTGTAATAGGGAAATAAAAAAAAAAATAAGAAGTTAAAATTGATAACTACTCACGTGTGAAAGTGGCGTGAATTTCAACCGTTAAATTTTTTTAAGATAATTTAATCTCAACCTACGAATAGCTCGAGTCAATTACCTAGCTATTTTATAATATAGACTAGATTTTGTGCGTACACGGCCACGACGCCCGATAAGGGGGGCGTCAATATGAGACGGTGTTAGTATTCAAAATAACCAATTTAAAATGAACACTTCTCGGCAATCAATTAAAACAATATGATCATCCAACAGTGGAAAAAAATTAGTTTTTTGTAATTTTTTTTAGGGAAAGAGGGGCGGTACCGTGCTAGATTTTATGAATATAAATAAAATAAGAAACTTGAGAGGGACAACCAGCCTTGCCCTTGAGAGAAAACGTTATATAATGAAGAAGAAAATGATATAGAGAATATAAGGAAAATGATACAGAATATAGGAAGGCAAACGTGAGAATTAAGTTAGATATCTTATATATTGTTACCAGGATTTACGAAATCTAGTAATATATTGGTCAATAGTTAACTTTTTAGAAAGACTTAATCTTGGCCAGTAGTTATATTTTGTAAAAATGAATCTTGACCAGTAATTAACTTTTCAGAAAGACTGAACTTAATTATAATATAATATAGACTAGTAATCTTGGCCAGGATTTTATTGGCATTATCTCAAACAAATACACATTAAGTAACAATCACATTAATTACTCCTAACTTATCTCTTACAATCTCTTCTTAAATAACATGTAAATCAGGATTTATTGGCATTATCTCAAACAAATACACATTAAGTAACAATCTTAATTACTCCTAACTTATCTCAACCACACACTGCCAAATCTCACAAATCAGCCTCTATAAATTGTGCAAAATTTAACCAGTAACTCCATAACCTCTCTCTCTTTCACCCACACACACACATATCGCTAAAGTCTATAGAGATTAGTTGGCTTGGGTTACTTAAAGATGAACAAGGTGTCCATTTTTGTTGCATTGTGTGTGGTTATGCTTGTGTACGTGAATAATGCTGCTGCATTGTTGCGTGTGAAATGCGACCCGAGAGAGTTGAATCCATGCATGGAGACAATCACCTCGGGTCCGAGCTAACTTGTTGTACTAAGCTCAAGGAGCTGGAGCGAATCTCTTGTTTATGTGACTTCCAAAGAAACAAGGAATTCAGCCAGATTTTCCATGCACCGGGTGACAAGATATTGAAGTCCTGCGGTATTTCCCTCCCAATTGTATGTGTAGACTAGTCGAAAACCTAGCCGGTTAAATTAATGAGAGAAAATATTTCGTTTTCTATGCTCTGTGAGTGTGCGTGATGAAGAATGTGTTTTCGATTGTGAAATTAAGAGAATAAATGTATTAATCAGTAATCTTTTGTTGGGGAATTGATTCGAATGAACTATGAAGGTTTTATTTAGAGCGTGATAACACTATCCTTAAGGAAATTTTACCCCCACTTCCCTCAGGAATATTCTAAACAAAACGAATTGTAGACAACAATCTTACAATTCTCCCAATAACGAAATTTAGAGAATATATTTAGTATTTGCAAATGATAGGTTTGCAAGAAGATTTTGTACTAAAAACAATGCGGAGGAGATGTTGTATTTATATCTAACTAGTTTTATATATGTGCGTTAAACGTAAGTACATATATCTCTTTTAATTAAATTTTACTAAATTAAAATGAAGATTATAAACAAAATTTAAAAATAAAGAAAAAAATTATGATGAAGGGAACAAATTATATCGGTATAATTAGGTTTGATAATTAAAACCCAAAACTCATTAACCCACCCAAGCGGATTTGAAAATTACACGGCTCAACCCAACCCGTTAATTTTTTTGGGTCGAAATAGGTTACCCATTTTGACCCAAAAATTAGCGAGTCAGGAGCACAATTACCCATATTTTTGTTGTATAAGTGTATGTTTTTGTTGGAAAATGTGGGTTAAAAGCGGGTTGACTCGTTATTCATTTCGAACCATTTAATTTTAGATTATAATGGGATACGACCTGTTTCGACCCAACCCACCCAATCGTCGGCGTATAATTGATATCATTTAATCCATTATTTTATGAATTGTTTAAATCATTTTTTCGTTCATAATTTTCTAGAGTTTAATAATTAATATATTTTTGTTATTAAAATTTAGGATCTTAAGTAGTACAAATAATAATTCAGATGTATATTCTTCTCTATATAACATATCGATTTATTAAATATTCATAATTTGTGGTTGATATCTACTATTATTATTTAATGGTATATATTCAGATGATTTACCAATAAGATATAATTAATTGTGGTTATTTGCAAAAATAGATTTTATTTTGATATTATAATTTCGGATACGATGAAAAAGACATAAAAGTTTCAAATACAGACAAGTCATATATGAAGATTTCCATGACAGACTTTTTATAATTAATTGTAGTTATATTTTATTTTGTAATCATATGTATTCAATGAAAATGATTTTTATAGTATATTTGTTTTTATTCCAATATTATTTGCTCGGTTTAATTAATCGATAAATTAAACAAGCACAAAAAGAGATTTGTATTTACAGATTTTCAATGCGTGACTACTTCTATTAAATACTACTACATAGAAACTCGATATTTTCCACTACATGTGCATATTTACACATTTTCTATAAATCTTGAGAGTTATGTAATCAATTAATCAGATATATGTTCTCAATTCATGCTAACTACTATATAATAATATTCAAATATGACTTTCTTTTTTTAGCAAGTGCATTTTGGCGGGATCTTACCTCTTTTAAACTACCTAGCTTTATATATATATATATATATATATATATATATATATATATATATATATATATATATATATATATATATAATAACTAATTGTGGTTGTATTTGAATTTGAATACACATTTTTATGTAAAAGGTTTACTTGAGAAGAGACAACTTTTTAATCTGAAAATTAGAAAATAATTAATTAAAATAAAAAATTAATTTCGAGATTAGCGAGATCTTCAAATACCCAAGATGCCCTAGTGCCCATCTTTTGTTTTGACGATATAAATTCCTACACATTTGGTTTTTTCCTCCAAGTTTCTTCACCTTTTTCATCCCAAATTTAAAAAACAATTAATTAAAATAAAAAATTAATTTCAGTGTTCAAGCTAATTTGAGGCACCGTTATTTTTCAAGTCTCGCCAAATCTACCCAATATATATAACTTTATACATGTTAAAACTATTAAAAGCTTTGATTCGAGATCAAATCAATTGTTTTTCTTTTCTCAGATCCATATTTTTATGTTTTTTTAAAAGATAATAAATGTTAAGCACCTGAAAAAAAAAAATGAAATCAATAAACAATAGCGCCCTTACATAGGCCCACTAACTAATAATATTTAAACACATAATCATTCATAATAAAAAATACTTCTTCTGTCTCAAAATTTTATCATATTTGATCTGAAATACGGATTAAAGAAAAATAATTGACTTAATTATTAATATTGATATATTTCTTTAAAATTCATATTTATGTGGCTTATAATTAAATAGGAAGAAAAATTAAATGCCAAACAGTATAGTATTGTCCTAGCCAATGAGTTTGGTAAGTGCCTAGTTGATTTTCCCTAAAGTAATATTCAATGAATCGAGCACTTCTTAGTTCTTACCCAATTAATCATCGCTGTGTGCGTGTATAACTCTAAAGTAATATTCAAGAGTGTCAAATTTTAATTTTTTTATTGAAATGAAAGAAGTCGACTTTTGGAGGAATTTAGGTTTTGTTTGAAAAATTATTTTTACGAAAAATTTTTTATTTTTAGAAAATATTTTTCTCATTTTTTGTTGTTTGATAACATTAGAAAAATGTAGTCAACGTAAAAGATTTTCCGAGTCAATGGAAAATCAAGTCTTCTTTTCCCGAAAATGACTTATATATTTATTTTTCGTAAGTCATTTTTCGAATGTTCGAGCACCCCTCCACGTCCTTCCACAATTACACATATTTATATACACACACAATATTTTACACAATAAATAAATTGTTTAAAAATATAATGTGCACATTATTTATAAATTTTAATTCAAAAAAATATTCACTATGTCCTAAAATTAGTATCTACTATACTATTTAAAGACGTCTTCAACATTATCTATTTTATTTTTTAAAACATTTTTTCATATCAATGATCAATTTTTTTTTATTTGTATTTGTGAGATTGAAAAAATATAGATCTTATTGATTTAATATCATTAATGATAAATTGAAGGTTATTAAAAGAAAATTATTTAAAGTTTAACACTATTTTATATCCAATATCTGTATTAATATTAGAATATATTTTTTGTATTTATTTATATATTGTTTTCCGTAATATTTTACATGTGTTTGCCAAACACCCGAAAATGTTTTCTGACATATGTTTTCAAAAAAATTACTGAACACCTGAAAATAGAAATCATTTTAGAAAATTATTTTTCGTGAAACGAGCCTTAGTAGGACACGTACATTAATATACTCCCTTCGTTTTCAAATTATTGCTTTTTTTTATATGGCACACCGTTTAAAAAAATTAAATTGATTGTATTATAAATATGAGTGAAATGTGTGGTTTCTTTAATACCCTTGAACATATGATCATAATTAAAGTAGGTAGAAAAGTATGAGTAAAATGGTAAAATTGTTTACGTTATATTACGTTACGTTAAGTTATATGTAGCCCACACGGCCCAATGAGCAGCGGCACCTTGGGTCATCGGACCCACATGGCCAAGCCGACCAAAAAGACATGGATAATGTTGGTTCCTAGTAGTAGCGCATGACTACTTTATAAATCAAACACAAGTCTCACATCTACCCGATGTGGGATTGTGGTATTACAATCTCCCCCATTCAAATCCTTGACGTCCTCGTCAAGGCCGAATCGTACCGAGGCGTCGGTATTCAAGAGGTGGCTCGTGCGGGGATCAAGAGGTGGCTCCCACCTTCGTAGTGTAGCATTTTGCCGCATTTCCGGTCGGGACCCGCTTTGATACCAACTTTGTAACGCCCCAAATTCGACAACGATACTACGGTCCCACCATTTGGCCACGTCACCAACAATCATAACTTAAATCATAAATGTTCTAATCTCACAATAATTAAATCTTAAACATCCTTGATTAAAGTCAAAATAAACCCAACATAATTAAATACAAAATCTATCAAATACTTAACACGAGTCTATAATTTATTTAAAATACTATCGAGTAATTCAATAAGGAAAGACTAAATCCAATTCTCGGAATCGTCATCGGAAGTCGTCATCATGGTCTACTTGAACCGAAATCATCTATTAATCTTATTCATTACACGAGAAGAATAGTATGAAGGAGTGGGTGAACAATGTTCAGTAAATTCATATACAACCCCTCCGTTTCCTGAGGAGGAGTTGACTATAAATAAATCAGAGATAAATATTCTTAGAATAGTCAAAATTCATTATTTAAAAATCGATAAGCGAAAACAGTTTTTCAAATGTCAAACAGAAGATCAGAATTCCAAAGAGAGATACATACTCAACAATTGACTCGAGTAGCCCTTGCCATCAACCGTCCCATACGGATGAAGACAACAAACTACTCACACACACACACACACACACACACACACACACACACACACACATATATATATATATATATATATATATATATATATATATATATATATATATATATATATATATATATATATATATATATACTCGAGATTCAAGTGAAAGATAATAATGCAACAAGTAAACTCGAGTAACCAATTGTCATCAACCATCCCATACCGGTAATGACAACAGTTACTCATAGAAATCCATGATCACATAAACAATTCATAAATCATTAGTTCATAGTTCATAGATCGACTTCACATATCATAGTTCATAGAACATTGGTATATCCGGATAGTCACGCCACGGGCCAAGTGGCGTTCAAATAATTCAACTGTTCGATAATCATATCCACTAATCAAGTGGTATTCGATAAATTCGACTGTTCAATAATCATGTAACCGGCATAGTGATCATGTTGAAATTTCAAATAATCAAATACTTTTGCAAAATCAGGCATTCCCAAAAATCATAATTTTCATATAAAAAGGTATCTCACATGAAATTCAATAATTATGTGAGAATAAACAGAGAATCAAATTATGAGTTCGAAAGAAGTGTAAACGACGGAGTTCGAATTCAAATGCCGATTTAAAGTCGGCGTACGTTTCAAGAAACATAGATATCAAGGAAATAACGGAAACCTAACGAACGATACATAAAAGATTGAAGATCTAATAGAGGTATAATCTCTTACATCGAAATGCTTAGCGAAAGAAATATCCGCAACACGTACGTTCGTCCTAATCTTCCGTGCCCAAATCTAGGTTCAAAATATACAATAATCACTAAACTACAATTGTACCAACTACTCCTATTGATTTCTATAATACAATTAAAGTGATAGTTAACTAAATAATTTATTGTTATTATTATTATTATTATTATTATTATTATTATTATTATTATTATTCAACTACACACACATGGTACACACATACACACAGTACACACACATGCACTTTCACTTATATAGTTTTTTTTTTTTTTTTTTGTAAATGCCATCATTCATGCAATTATGGCTTCTTGTACATACACACTGCCACACTTCTGACACACACAAAAGGAATAATGCACACACACACACATTGTTGCATTCATCTTTGATATATATAATATATACATTATGTCTTTGAAGGTTTCATATACTATGTAATCAAAACAGTTTAGAAGGAAAGATGAAAAACAAAATTTTTTACCTTAGTTTTCCTCTCTCTCTTTGCCTTTTTTTTTTGTACTCTTCTCTTTTCCTCCTCTCTCAACCCTATTTATATAAAAAACTCTATTAGGTTTCTTAACCCTAAAACTAAATGGACCAAGACCAATTTTTAATTAGTTTTTGGCACCGGTACATCGGCGGTGCTAAATACTATAGTCTTTGGCACTGTTTGGTAAAAGCCCACCCAAATACGATTGTATTTGGCACCTTTTGGTTAAACCATCCCAAATACAATACATGCCTGTACAATATTTCATTTTTATGTATCAGCGGTAACCGCAAAATATTAAATCCCAAAAACTTCCCTCCACAAATTTCACTTTCCCTAGTTGCTTCCCTCCCAAATTTTCACCCAAAATTGATATCGCTAGGTCTTTCTCCTTTGTCTCCCCCCAAAATTGAACTGCAACTCTAGCCATTTCACTTCTCATCTATAATTTTTGATTTTGCGCTAGCATTTGCAATGGAAAATCAATTTGGGTCCCCTTTTCTCACTTACTCTTCTGAAGAAGGAAATGATTCTCGTTCTCAACCTTGCCCTACCTCTCGATCAGTTAGTTTGTCTCACCGTAGCTGAAGTAGCAGCAGCGCATTCACAAATATCAAGGGCTTAATCTGGGGCTTTCTAAGAACAATTGCACTCGAAATTGATTTGATGCTACTAAATTGGGCTACTTTATCAATTTAGGTAAACCTAATTTTGATTTGAGGTTACTGTATTTCTTTTTCCTTTATTCAATTCCAGCGCTTTAATTTTATAATCTCCTATTCTTCAATGTAATTTCTTGTGCCTGTCGAATTCCTTGTATTATCTCAAACTCTTTCTTGAATATCAATGGTCTTAGAGATATAGTTCTTTTTAATAGCAAGAACCAAAATTCATGGCCTGTACTTAACTTGCAATATTATATTTCCATTCAATGTTTTTGAATTGATTATGGATGCCAAGGCTATGTAGATTGATAAATATAGGCTGCTACACAGACTTGAAAAGTAGGCTAGAATTTCAAGTTTCTTTTACTAACTTTTTGTTAATGCCAATTATTGTATTATTAATTTATGGTTCTGTAATTTATGAGTTCATTACTACTAATCAAAGTTGACTACTTTGATTCTTTTACTTCCTATATATGTGCGTAGTTTTTGCTTGTCTTGGTTGTTGCTTTGTTTCATAGGTGTATTTTGGTTACTTATGGCCGATGAGTAGAATAGGATTTCTACAAGTTGGGACGACATATAATAATTTGAATTTCTAAAATTTGTTGTCAAAGTGACAACTAGTTCGAGGGAACTTGAACCCTAGAGTTATAGTGCTAAGGATGCTGAAATTTATAAAGCTCGGGTTATAGTTATTGAGTGTTTCTCTCATCCTAATTATAGTTCTAAGTTGTAGATGCAAAATGGTGAATACATTCTTAATGTTGCTTTAATTTTGCAGCAGGATTTAGGTGTTATATCATGATTAGTATGTAAAGAGGGATGATAGGGCTAATGGAAAGGGTATAAGAAAATTCAGACTTGTGGCCAATCGTGAGTAGTGCTTATATATTGTAGAAAAACAATGTTACTAAAGATTAGTTACAACGTTAGCCAAAACGAACACGAACAGGAACATCAAGATGAATCTAGGAGTCCTTTGAATCTTAAGCCCATGTCTATCATGAAATGAATTGCAGCTTATTAAATCATCATACATGTTGTTTCTAGTTGTGATGGGAGTTGTTTGAACAATTTCTGTATTTTTTTCTTGTGAAGAAAGATGTCAATTTTGGTGGATAGACATACACTTTTTGGTAAAAAAGAGTTGTCTTTTCTATTTTTCATTCCACTATGCAGGAATGAATATATAGTGGACTTTAGGTGGCTCATAACTTGCATGGAAGTTAGCTTTGGTGGTGCAGGGTATTGCTCTGGTATAAATTCTTGACACTAATGATACATATGGAACGTAGGCAGATATTGGTTTCACTACAAGAAAACAGGGCAACAGGAACGGAAAATTCCGTTACAAAAAATGAAATTCCGTTACAATTAGACGATTGAAACGGAAAAAGTTCGTTGCAAATTCCGTTTGGAAAACCCTCGTTGTAAATTTTACGCAACCGTATGTATTCCGTTGCATGATATTGCAACGAAAACCGAGCATTGCAATTTCGAAATTTTCGGTTGCAAATGTGTTTCCAAGGACATTTGACGTCTGTTGCAAATAGCAACTAATTTTTTCTGTTGCATTCTTGCAACAAACTTTTTCCGTTGCATTCTTGCAACAGACTTTTTTTGTTGCATTCGTGCAGCATTTTTCTTGTTACATTTTTGTTGCATTCTTGTAAGACTTTTCGTTGCATTTTTTGTTGCAAGAATGCAACAGATTTTTTTCGTTGCATTTTTTGTTGCATTTTTGTAACAGACTTTTTCGTTGCATTTTTTGTTGCAAGAATGCAACATATTTTTTTCGTTGCATTTTTTGGTAACCTGCCTAGGAAGATTCAAAAGAAACCAATTAAGTCTACCATCAACAAGCAAGATGAACCAAAAATGGATGTCAAGAAAAGGAATGATCACAAGCACTCTTCAGTTAAAGACACTAACAGTTCACTGTGGAATTTCCATTTATGTCATTCTTGCAATTGCCTAGGCCATCTGACCTCAGAATGCCTGCTAAGGTTCACTCCAAGATCTGAGAGACCTAGTTCTCTCAAGGTCAAGCAGGTATGGGTTCTAAAAGGTTGCTAATCCTTAGGACCCGAAAGAAAATAAAGGGTACCTGTTTACATTAATTCTTTTTCAGGAATGCTTCATGGCTATTGAATCAGAAAACAAAGACATCTAGTACCTGGAGAGTGGCTGCTCAAGACACATGACGGGGAACATAAGTCTTCTTACAGATATAGCTGAAGCAAAAGGACCCACGGTTATTTTCGGAGACAATGCAAGAGGAAAAACAATTGGATATGACTCAATCACTAGAGGAAGTCTCTCCATCAACAAAGTCTCTCTAGTGAGTGGTTTAAAGCACAATCTTCTGAGCATATCTCAATTTTGCGACAAAGGACTTCTATGCCAATTCAACTCCAACCAGTGCCTCATCAAAGACAGTGAATCCTGCTCTACAATACTGACCGGCAATAGACAAGGAAACGTCTATGTCGTGGACTTAAATCTTCTAGGGAGATTCTCAAACCTGTGCCTAGTAGCCAACAATGCTCGTGACAACAGCTGGCTATGGCACAAGCGTCTCAGTCACCTCAACTTTAAACACCTCTCCATGCTCTCCAAAAATGGGCTTGTCAAAGGTCTACCTACGGTGTCTGCCGACCATGACAGAAGTTGTAAAGCTTGTCAACTAGGAAAACTCTCCAAGTCTTCCTTCAAATGAAAGTTTGTTTTATCAACAAATAGACCTCTTCAACTTCTGCATATGGATCTCTTTGGACCAATCACAACAGCCAGTATTTCAGGAGACAAGTACACACTTGTAGTAGTTGACGACTACTCTAGATTCACTTGGATTGAAACTATGACATCTAAAGATGAAACGTATGATCTTGTCACTGCTCTTTTTAGAAGACTTCAAACTCAAAAGCTTGAAGACCTTAGCGACATAAGATCAGACAATGGCACTGAATTCAAGAACAATGGTGTAGAAAAGTACTGCGATGACCACGGGATCGGCCACAACTTCTCTGCCGCCGGTACTCCTCAACAAAATGGTGTAGCTAAACGGAAGAACAAAACACTGATTGAAGCAACAAGAACAATGCTGGCAGAAGCTAAACTTCCGAAGTATTTAAGGCGTGCCGTCAACACCTTGCATGCTTTACCTGAGCAGTATCCCCGG
The DNA here is from genome assembly GCA_013146195.2 of Codonopsis lanceolata. Taxonomy (NCBI): domain Eukaryota; kingdom Viridiplantae; phylum Streptophyta; class Magnoliopsida; order Asterales; family Campanulaceae; genus Codonopsis; species Codonopsis lanceolata. The sequence continues at coordinate 2,897,121 of CM028379.1, forward strand.
TAAACAAGTTTCATAACAAAAGTCCATATGAAATATGGAGAGGAAGATCCCCCAACATAGGATTTCTTAAAATCTTCTTTGTAAATGTTTTATTCTTTATAATGGAAAAGAATATAGAGGAAAATTTGATGCAAAATCAGACGAAGGAATTTTTCTGGGGTATTCCAAACATTCAAAAGCATTTCGCATTTTCAGTAAAACTAATTTAAAAATCTTAGAATCTGTGCATGTTTCTTTTGATGAATATGACTTGTTAGAGCCTAGAAAGGCTTCGAACGTTGCTAATGATTCTGATAATGATGAGACAGGTACAAATACAACATCTACTTCCACTCCTAATCAGAAAACGGCAACTGCAGACCCCTCAAGTACCGATAACCCTTCACCGGTAGACGAGAACTCTGCCGGTACCGATAACAACTCTTCTGTTGACCCTGAACCCATCTCTTCTGTACTACCCCAAACACCTTTACAGATCACTCATCCTTCTTGTTCACCAGAAAATGAAAGTTTTGAAGATCCTATGTCTTCTAAACCAGATTTTGGTGAATCACCCTCTCAACCTACTCCAAAATTCTGGACGGAAGAACCCACCAGAAGTGATCTTCCTCCAACCGTTATTGAAGCCAGAGATCATCCCATTTCTCAAATCATTGGTGATCTCAACACAGGAGTTCGTACGAGAAATAAAGTTCGAGAAGAAACCATGTTTGCTTATGCATTTGTATTTGAACTCGAGCCAAAGAAGATTGATGAAGTTATCGAAGATCACAACTGGATTGAAGCTATGCAAAAAGAGCTGAACCAGTTTGAAAGATGTAAGGTGTGGAGCTTAGTTCAAAGGCCGACTGATCATCCAGTCATAGGCACTAAATGGGTTTTCAGAAACAAAAGAGATGAAGATGGAAATGTCACCAGAAACAAAGCTAGACCTGGTTGCAATGCTACCGAGAAGAAGGAATTGACTTTGATGAAACTTTTGCTCCTATTGTTAGACTAGAGGCAATCAGACTCTTTCTAGCCTATGCATCGTTCATGGACTTTAAAGTGTATCAGATGGATATAAAGAGTGCATTTCTGAATGGTGATCTTCAAGAAACTGTATATGTGGAACAACCTCCAGGATTTGTCATCTCAGACAAACTGGATCACGTCTACCGACTCAAGAAAGCTCTCTACGGCCTGAAGCAAGCTCCCAGAGCTTGGTATGAAACTCTATCCAAGTTCTTAATTGAACAAGGATTCGTGAGAGGAAGGATAGACACCACTTTATTCATCCTCAAGCACAAAGGCCATTCTCTTCTGGTACAAATCTATGTGGACGATATCATCTTTGGATCAACTAACCAAAGCCTGTGTAAAAGATTCAAGAAGCTGATGCAAAGCAAGTTCGAGATGAGCATGATGGGTGAACTTTCCTACTTTCTAGGACTGCAGATACAACAGACTTCCGACGGAATCTTCATCAGCCAAACCAAATATGCAAAGGAACTAATCAAGAAGTTCGCCTTGATTCACTAAAGGATTCGAAACTCCAATGTCTACCGACGCCATCTTGACAAAGATGAGAAGGGAAAGCAAGAGAACATGACCAAGTACCGAGGAATCATAGGTTCACTTCTTTACCTTCTTTACCGCTAGTAGACCCGACATTATGTTTGTTCGCTTGTGTTTGTGCTAGATTTCAGCATCCAAAGGAGTCACATTTGCTTGCTGCCAAACGTATCATCAGATATGTCTCAAAAACAACAAATCTAGGCATCTGGTATTCCAAAAACAACAATTTCAATCTAGTTGGATACTCAGATGCAGATTATGCATCTTGCAAAGTGAGCAGAAGAAGCACCAGTGGGACTTGTCAATTCCTTGGAAATAGACTTATCTCATGGTCTTGCAAGAAACAAGGATCAGTTGCAAACTCAACCACAGAAGCTGAATACATTGCCGCAGCACTGTTGCTCTCAACTCCTATGGATGAAGCAACAACTAGTGGACTACAACATCAAGATCGCAACCGCCCAATCATGTGTGACAACACATCGCCAATTTCAGTCTCCAAAAATCCAGTGATGCACTCCAAGACAAAGCACATTGATATCCGTTATCACTTCATCAAAGATCATGTGGAGAAATGTAACATCAATTTGGAATATGTTCCAACTGAACATCAATTGGCTGACATTCTCACAAAACCACTGGATGCCACCAGGTTTGCTTATTTAAGGAGAAATCTTGGTATGATTGATCCTACTGCTTAATTTCAAAGTTATTTGTTAATGTCTCTTTCATACCGGTAGACTTAGTCTTAGACTAATCGGAAGACATAAGTCTCTCTTTACCGGAAGACTTAAAGGTTAGTACTCTTACTTAGTATATCTTTGCTAAAGAGGTTTCTAAAGCAATAAAGGGGGTCAAGGATAAAATTTGGTACTTAAGAAAATATCTTAAGTTCCCGCTTTTCAACTAAAATTTTCTAGCCTTTAAATAGACCTTGAACAGCCTTTTGCAAAACTTTACGAAACCCTTTGACAAAAATATTTCTCTCTCTATTCATACTCTCTCTCTGTGTAACTGCTTTATGCAAATCCAAGTATTTCTTGTTTCTTCTTCTCATCAACGACAATGGTACGTTCCTCTCTTCTCTACTTGAAACTTTCTACGTTCTGTTCTATATTCCATTTCATAACCTAAAAATTATTTTGGAATTCAAACGGTATTTTCGAGTTCCATACAGTTTCCGCCATTGTTGTTCTTACAAACCTAGAATACTAACAGTCGTTTATGTATTTTCAATGGTTATTCCTATTACAAACTTCTGTTATACATTTCTCGGGTGTGGATACTCTAAACATTCTAGGGTTTCAAGTTTTCCTTTCGAAAAATTACAAAAATTTCCGAAAACCTTGAAATTTCTGCTTGTTTAGCTCTGGAAGTAAAAAGCCCTAATTTCTATTTGTATTTCTTTCAGGCAAGAACTTCAAAATCGAAGCATGATAACGGAAAGAGACTGAACCCAGAATCCGACATTCCTCCTAGTAAGGATGTCAACCTTCCGGGGTATCCAAACTTTCCCGCTTCTCATGACATCATAGTCGCTCTAGACCCGAAGCTGTACATTCCAGGAATGTGCATTGACCTTCAGTCAATCAGCACAATAGCTGCCGGCGTCAAAGCATGCGTGGACATGAACGCCTCTGGTATTCTACCCCTCTTCTGCCTCAACGACAAAAATTACAAAGATCTTTCTCGCGTAAGAATTCTATCGAGAATGGAGCTCATGAACAAGAACGCTTCTACGAGGGTGGATTCGAGGCCGTCCCATCTCCATTACCGCTAAATCAATTTCTACCATCATCGGCGTGCATTATGGTGGACCTCTTGAAGCAACCATTCACGAGGTCAGACATGCCCGGGAAGCAATGAGGGAGTAGACACCTCAGGAACCTCGAGGGAAAATGCTCAGAATCTTTTCCTCCGATGATGTATCTTGCTCCAGCCACCTCATTGACAAGGGGCTTCTATTCAAGAGTGGAGCACACGATATGTTTACGGCCCAACAAATCAACTTGACAAGTGCCGTATTTCTTCAGCTCCGTCTCAACTGGGGGGCCATCATCTTCAGTGAACTAAAGCAGTGGGTGGAGAGAGCCAAGAACAACCCCACTTGCAAGCGCCCCTTCGTTAGGCTGATCAATGCCCTTCTAAGGGATGATGCTGATATCAACTCTTCCTTAAAGGAAGACGAATCGATTGCAAGGAGAAGGCTAACCGCCGTTCTTCAAAGAAATATTCTCGAATATGAGAACAAGCGAAGGCTGCAAAAGGGTCTTCCGCCCGTCTCCATAGACAAAGTGGCCAAGCCTCTACCAATCTTGGTTACTCGCTTCAACATGGAAGCCCATGATGCGGCCAGTAGAACCTTCAAGAAGGCCTCTGCAAAATTTGATGATCAAGTGGCCGCGTCCCTCCATCAAAAGGCCAAAGACCTGGCTGATGAGGCAGAACAGCTGCTAAGAACCAAGATGGCAGCCAAGGGCAAAGCAAAGAAGACAAGGCCGGAAGAGGCCACTCCAACTGAAGAGGAGCAGGCCAAATGGGTTAGGAGAGAGATGAAGGAAGGCCAAAAGAACCAGCCTACAGCCAGACCAACTCCTTCCTCTACCCAAGCCCAAACTTCTCAAGCCCAGCCAACCTCTCAATCTCAACAAACCACTTCCTCCCAACCACATACCCAAACCAGTCAATCACCCTCACCCTCTCCTACACCCACTCCCAAACCAAAACGAAGGAAACTTCGTAAAACCTTTGAAGACCAACCACCAGCAGTCCCTCCTACCACTACCGATGAAGCCGCTGAGCCTCCTATTCAACCGCTGAGGAAGAAAAGGAGAACTACTGGTACCAAACCCTCTACCGACGCACAAACCTCTACCGCCAGCCAAGCCACTACCGACGGCCAACCATCTACCAACACTCAACCTACTTCCACTACCGCTAGCCAAACCACTACCGACATAACCACCCAACAACCCATTCCTCCTGAGTCATCTACTCAGAGGAATTCACCACCTCAGGAGGAGCCTCAAACTCAGGAGGAGCCAGCCAAAACCCCCACTCCTCCTCCTCCTTCACCCTTTAACTACTCACCTGACCCATCTACCCCTTCTTCACCTCACCAATCTCAACCAACTTCATCAACTACACCACAACCAACTCCCATCCCTACCCCACAGCCAATAGACTCCTGCTGCTGCCAAGTTCCTTTTCGAACTTTCGTCAGTAGCAGATCTATTCACCCCTACCCAACAACCTCCTCAACCTTCCCTACGAAAACCAAAATCCCTTTTCTACCCTGCCCCTTCTTTCTGGATCTCTACCGACCCCTTACCCGAATCCTCCCATATCAGTGAAAATTCTGACACTGATATGGAACTGGATTCCCCACCAACCCCACCTCCCCCTACACCCATAACCGTATCTTCCTCCACCAACACCATACCTACCCAGGACTCGTCCTCTTCCGACTCCATCACTCCTCCACTCCAACAGCCCATACGGCCTGCCGACTCTACCTCTGCCGGCACCATTCATATTGGCCAGGCAACCTCTTCTCATCAGCCAGCCAATAATGAAATTTTGTCACGGTTGGATGCCATATATGAATGGCTAGGCGCGCTTACCAGCATCACTACCGCGACCGCCGAAATAGCCACTGCCGCTTCCAAGGCAAATGACCGAACTGCCGCTCTTCTACGACAATTCCAAGAGGATGTCTGGACTCGCTTTGGACAGATACGACACGACTTCACAGATGTCAAGATCAACGTTGAAGCTCAACGGGATGAGTGTGTCCGTATCTGCTCCTCCCTTTTCTATGAGCTTTTCCATGCCATCACTCTCCATCTCGGCAACGGTCGCCCTCCTGTTCTAGAGCTCAACCGTATCGCTCGAGACTCTGCTCACGACGTTATGAATGCAAATTGTGATCGTGATCTGGCCATCACGGAGGAGAAGCAAATGAGGTCAATCAACAGAATGCTAATGGAAGAGAATGCCTTCGTGAAGAATCGACTATCGTTCTCGCTCCACCGCACTTCATACCGATGCGATGACGAATACGAACGAAGAATGGAAGAGCTAGAGTGAGAACGAAGGGAAAAGGAAGCCGCAGACAAAGGCAAAGGGAAAAGACCTTGGTAACTTTTGTATCTTTTTCTTCCCTTTACCTTTGTATCTATCCTATTTTGAAAAACTCTGTAATATGTAAACATCTTGTTTATAATACAGAAGATTAATTGCTCTTCAAAATTGCATTGTTTAAATTCTTGTTTCTTTATTCTTTATATCTGCTCAGAATTTAAACACTCGGTTTAAATTTATATTTGAACTGTCTTTGCTACTGATCTGTGTGCTACTCTCTGATTTCCTTATTCTTGTATTCACTTAGATTAGTTCCTTACACTTGAGGTGCTCTTCTGTGTAATAGAGACATGTCTTCTACTTCAATATAAAATACTCAGACATGCTATTATCTATCACATAGTCAGTTTTAGCCCTCATTTGTAGTAATGATGACCAGATATAAATAGGAGGAGATTGTTGATTATTTTGTTATAGATTTATATCTGTTCAATACATTACATTAGTTTTATACTTCGGTGGCTAATCGGGTTGCGTATCGATTAGCGTGGCAACTGTGTATAGAACTTTGCCAAGTATAGTTTTTATAGGACTTTACAGGTTCAGCGGAAGACCTCTTCACAGCTTCACCGGAAGACTTGCTTAAAGCTTAAAGAACGGTAGACCTTGCGTCCACCTAATATCTTATGACGTGTCCTGTCCAGCAATGACTCATTGGGTTAATTCAAACCTATCCTTATCGTTGTTTGAATTAAACTAAGACATTCCCTGACATATCAAGCCGCCGAAAGCAACTTTCCGAAAAGCATGAAGACTTTTCGTCCTGAACAGTGAAAGTAGGAAAAGCAGACTGTTTCCTACTATCTGCAACAACTCTCAGATCTGACACCTAAATCGCCCACTTTTTGAGGATCTCAGAAATCATTACCTGCTCTAGATATTTGTGAAGACGAAAATCCTTGACTGACAGCCCCATGCATTTAATGCATTCATAAAAGAGCTGTTGAAGCGTTCGTCTTCTCCAACAGATCTTTTGAAGTGCACCTGCTATAAATACTGCCATTGAAGATTGGAAAACACAACTGTACAGAATCATTCGAACACTTAAAGGATTGCTCTGAAACTTCATAAACTCCAAGTCTTTCAACTCAGTGCAATCAAGAGATCCTCTACAGATCTAGAAGTCCTAGTCAACAACAAGAAGCTGCTCATCAAAACTTATTGTTTTATCTTCTTGTTGTTTACTTTCATAAACTATACTTCTGCACGAATTAAATATCTTTTCACAGATATTTAATTCCCTAGACCCCAAACACAAGTCAATATTTTGTACACGATCCATTAGGGATATTCTTTGTAATTGATCTAATGGAAAACATAGTGCACTATTTAAATCCAAGGTTGACTGCCTTGGTGGTGGACGTAGCACTCATTATAGTGTGAACCATCCCAAAATACTTGTGTTATTCCTTACTGTTTGTCTGATATTTGAACTGCTTAAATTCTTTGATTATCTTTATTCATTTACAGCAGAACTTAAGTAACTTGTAAAAGGTCTACCGGTAGTGCTTATCGGCAGACCTGGAACAACTACCTTGAAGGTCTTCCGCTACTACAATCTTGTCAATAGATTGCAAGTACCTTTCAAAGTATTTACTAATAGTTTTAAGTATTTAATAAGCTATTCAACCCCCCCTTCTAGCTTATTATTGTGCCCATTGGGACCCACAGAGAGATAGCAAGGACACTCAGGAAATGACATTAAGGGGTCACACTTACCTATTAAAAAAAACATTTGAGAAGGTCACTGAAAATATTAGTATGTTATGAGCTAAGACTCCAATAAGCATATTAGTTTAGTGGAAGACAAGGACAATGACCAAACATCTAGTTCATTCAGTTATTCTCCCCTGAAGTATTCCCTGAGAAAGCATCAGCAGCTGGGGAAGAAAGAAGAATCGATCCCCACTGAACATTAGCACCTTAAATGAGGGGTTGTGGCAAAGTGAGGGGCTGTGGTTGAAGAACCAAAATGTGAGAGATACAGGAATCCCAACAAAAATTAAGGGTAACACATCCTCTCGCAGCTCACATCTTTCAGAAACTCCTATCCAAAAAGCACAACGGACTTCAACCACAGCCCCTCTCCCATCTCTCTGGATCTAGAATGCAGTCACTCACTTTGTCATAAGAATCACAACGCAGACCAGTAGCAATCGTAGTTAACCAAACTTACTTTACATTCGTATACAAGCACATAATGGAGTAACATGCTGCACCTAATAACATTAAAATATCAAATAGCAAACCTCCCAGAGACCATTATCTATAACAAGGATCCTCGAAGCTTCCACAACTTTTGCACAGTAACATACTGCACCTAATATCTTTCTTTTTTGGTAACTAAACTAAACTCAATCTCAGTGTCCTTGAAAGTGGAAAAATAGTACTCTTTTAAAAAAAGATTTCCATCATACAGCAGTGCAGGCAAGCTTGGAATATCTACAAAACGAAGTCTGTAGATAGCAAATTATCATTCATTCATGTTACAATCTTCTCAAACCAGAGAGGAATCATTTCATAAATTTCATTCTTCAAAGTAAATACAAAGAAAAATAAACAGAAAGGCATTAAGCTATCTGCCTCTTATCAACTTCAGGGATTTAAGAATAGTGACACTCCAAAAACTGAAAGACATATCAGACAACTGATCTAAAAGAAAATGGGGCTGCATCAATCAATATAGGCAGAGCAGACACTAATATGGGCAGTTTGGTTTTGGTTTCTACTCTGCTTACCTGGTTGCTGAGAAGGTCATAGTTACTAATTGTGAATGTGATGGTGGAGACAAAAATTACTATAAATAAGTGCTTAACTATATCTTTATGGCAAAAACTTGAGAAATAGTATGTTACAGCTCTCACATGAAAGACTGATCTCACATGAGAAGTAGATAGAATGAGCATTTCAACAAGGACTTCCCTATTTAGAAAATTATGTCAAAAGGAATAGAAAGAAAAACTTAGATTTGTCGTTGGGAAATGAAAAGGGACAATAAAAAAAGCTGTATTCTTTCCTTTCTGTCGGGGCTGTGCTAGGTTGCTGTTACTGCTGTTGTTATAAAACATAACACAGCTAGGGTTTTGGGGTCTTGTGCAAAAAGAAACTCTGCTAAACGTGCCAGGCTGCCAGCAAATCAAAGTCTCGTAATCATGTAAGACTGTCAACTCTGCTGAATTTTATCTTCATCATGTCAGTATTCACTCAATCTATGAGAAATCAGATTGATGGGGAAAAAGAAAAAACAACCATTGAGCCAATGATTGAACCATCCAACTCTATCTTTGCAAACCCAACAATCTTGTAAGAGAAATTAGCTTGGATTTAGTGAAAGTGGTAAGCTTCATAGATTGGATATGGTTAAGGTTACATGAAGTTCAACTGAATCAACTGAATCAGGTTGTTCATGGCATATATGTAGTAGAATACACAAAATCCAAGTACACCAGCATGATGCAATTAACCTTAAATCTGTCGGAGGCACATAATTTGCAATGCATTTTCGAAATTTCAAAAGTTTGAAAAACAAAATTCGAATATAACAATTTAACTTACGTGTTCCTGTGAATGATGACTGGTATCCTTTGATCAATATTCTCAGGTGGTTGCAGAACTCTACTTTCACCGCGAAATCTTCTTTCTATAGTAGACTCACTCCCACCATGTCCAAAAGAAGTGCCTCCATTTGTCATATCCTCATCAAGGGCATGTGCTGAAGAGACATTCATACCATCTTCAGTCGGCTCAGTATTTAGGGGTTCATCTATGGGCTCATCTTGCAACTGTTGGCTTCTAAAAATAGGAATTCTACTGGATTCGTCAGTGCTCGTTCCCCTGCCCCCCGTGCCCCTGCCCCTGCCCCTGAGTGGCATAACTATTTATACATACGTAGAAAATTAAAACATTAGACCTCTGATCAATATATTTAAAACATGGATAAAATGACTCATAATGCAAAAAATTAAATGACTCATAATGCGTAACAATTAAATAATAACATCATTAAATAACACAAACTTATATTTGAAAGCCAATAATTCAATGGGACGAAGTATTGCATATATTTAATAATCACAAACACAAACATATATTTCAAATATTTCAGTCTTCTCCACTACTAATGTTCTCAAAACTAAATCCATCTTCTTCATCATTTGATGTGTCTGATTCCTGAACTTCCTCTTCTAATTCATCCTCTTGCATGTCATCTGCCTCTTCAATTTCCATTTGGTTAGTTGGTCGTGGCAAATCAGATGCGTCAACTTCATCCATTGACCACCTTCACCTACGAGAATAGCATTATTGTCAAGCTCATCATCTACTTCAACAACTGCTGGAATTGGCATCTCAACCTCTTGAAAAAAATATCGACTTCTGCCTCAACACCATCGGACACATTTGAATATGGAATATTAATTGTGCTTCTTGCTTTGGTTTTACACACGGCCAACCATTTGATTTTATCTCTCTTATTGCAACCAGGGTATTCTATGTAGTACACTTGCTCAGCCTGTGACGCAAGTACAAAGGGGTCGTCTGTGGCAAGTCTTGATTTAGGATTGAGATCAACGATGTTGTATCGTGGATGCACCCTAATACCCTTAACATAATCATACCACTCACACTTGAAAAGTACTAATGTATCACCCTTGTTATTTTCACTCTCATATTCTAGTTCCACAATTTCATCTAACATTCCATAATAGTCTCTTCCAACATCATTATAACAACTACCCCTGATGCAAACACCGCTATTCATTGTGCTTTTGTCAAACCCGTATTTTTGGGTATGAAATTTATACCCATTCACGAAATAGCCATTATACAAGTGCACACGAAGTTTTGGGCCTCGAGCTATACACTTGATATTTTCAGCAACAGGTTTAGGTGAATTTTTTACCTACAAAATAAGATTATGAAGTGAATTTAAAGATACAAGTGAATGACGTAATATTATTATAATAATACTTGAAATATTTCTAAAAGCAACTTACATAACTAGCAAACCACTAGTAAACTCCTTCTCAATCCTAGACGCAGCCGGATCAATATCGGCATCACATTTCTTCACTTCCTTTTCATATTCCCTATTGCAAGGTTACTTATTAACTAATATGCATTTACTTAATGATTTAATTCAAATAATACAAATGTATATTTTTGAGATATACTTACAAGACAAAGGGTTCGATCTCTTCACAGTTCAATAGAACGTAAAGGGACTTGATTGCTAGCTCATTGCCCGACAAATATTTAGTACCAATATGCCCAAATGGTCTTCCTGGATGAGTGAAGACCAATAATTGATTGTTTGTTTCAGTTTCACCACCATCATCATTTCGCTCAACCCTTGTAGACTTCGAACCAACACCAACCTCAAAATAGTGAGAGCAAAACATAAAAGTTTCTTCTATCAAATATGCTTCACATAGTGAACCCTCCACACGAGACTTATTCTTCACTTTTTTCTTCAGACGATTCATAAACCTATTACATACAAGTATTAACATCTATATATTTGGTTTTCGTATTTTATTGAATCAAGTTAATAGAAAATGGCAAAAAAATGTTACCTCTCAAAAGGATACATCCAACGATAATTCACTGGGCCACCAACTCTTGCCTCGTAGGCCAAATGTATCGGCAAATGTTCCATGGAATCAAAGAAAGCAGGCGGAAATATCTTCTCTAATGTGCACAAAGTGACTATGATATTTTCCTCCAACTTCTTCAAATCCTCCTCGCGTAAAATACTAGAGCATATGTCTCTGAAGAATTGGCTTAGCTCAGTCAAAGCACACCAAACAGGATCAAGCAAGAGGTCTTTAAAGATAATAGGTAGCAACCTTTCAAGGAACACATGACAGTCATGGCTTTTCATGCCATAAATCTTGCATTCTTCCACGTTAACGCACCTACCCAAATTTGATGCATAGCCATCTGGAAACCTAAGTTGTTTGATCCATTCTAAAACCAACTTTTGTTGTTCCTTTGTGAGAGTGTAGCTCGCTTTTGGCTTCACAGTCTTCCCATTCACCTCTTTTAATTCTAAATCTGGTCGCTTGCAATACTTCTTAAGATCAACACGAGCTTTCACGTTATCCTTGGTCTTACCTTTGACATCCATGATTGTATTGAAAACATTATCAAAGACATTTTTCTCAATATGCATCACATCCAAGTTATGGCGTATTAAGTTGGTCTTCCAATAAGGCAAATCCCAAAATATACTCCGTTTCACCCAGTTATGACATTGCCCAAAGCCTTTAATGTTTTCTTTCGCTCCCATCTTATCAAACCTGATGTTTGGTAATCCTGATACTTCATCCCACACGTCATTACCATTCAAGCGTGGTGGTGCCAACCCAAGCTCAATCCTACCAGCCATAAAGTTATTCTTGTTCCTTCTGTAAGGATGACTAGGTGGTAAGAACTGGCGATGACAATCAAAAAAGGATGGTTTCCCACCACACTCGAGTATGAACGACTTACTATTGCCCATACAATAAGGGCAAGACAACTTCCCATGCGTGCTCCAACAAGATAACATACCATAGGCAGGAAAGTCGTTAACAGTCCACATAAGTGCAGCCTTCATTTTAAAATTCTCTTTCTTTGACACATCATAAGTATCAACCCCATCTTGCCACAACTCAATCAACTCATCTATCAATGGACGTAAATACACATCAATGTTCTTACCCTGCTCTTAGGACCGTGAATCAAGAAAGTCAAGAACAAGTATTCCTGCTTCATGGCCATCCATGGTGGTAAATTATAAGGAGTAAGAATCACTGGCCAACAAGAATAAGGCTTTGTCGAGTTACTAAAGGGGTCAAAACCATCTCGAGGCGCGAGCCTCACATTGCGAGGATCGAAGGAAAAATCGGGGTAAGTATGATCAAAATTCTTCCATGCCTCACCATCTGATGGATGAGAAATCACACCTTCTTCCCGAGGACATTCTTTGTGCCACCGCATATGCTTTGCTGTCATTGTTGACATATAAAGCCTTTGGAGTCGAGGTGCAAGCAGTAGATAACGCAACACCTTAAAAGGTATGTTTTTATGCTTCGTACTACCCCTTCTCCTTGGTTTATACCGCGGGTGACCACACTCTGAACATTCCTTTAAACCTTGAGTTGACTTGTAGTACAACATACAATCATTAGGACATGCATCTATCTTTTGTAAACCAAGTCCGAGCTTAGTGACAATTTTCTTAGTCTCATAAAATGTTTTGGCAATATTAGCACCATCTGGCAACATACGACCAATTGTGGACATAAGATTATCAAAGGCATTCTCACTCATGTTGGCCTCTGACTTATGAGTTAGGAGTTGAGCAGCCGCAGACAACTTCGTGTAAGTTTTACATCCCTCGTATAATTCCTCACGCCCTGCTTCAAGAAGGTCAAAAAACTTTTGAGCGTTTGCATTTGGTAACTCTTCCTCCCAATTAAAATCAGGGTCTGCCATATCCATAACCATATCAATATAAGGATTTGATTGCTCTTCAACAACCACTGGTTCATGATCAGGCTCTTGAGTTGATGTTGATTGTTGTCTAAAGATTGATGGGTCCTTCTCTCCTTGAGAAGCCCATATTGTGACCAACGAGCTCTAGCTCAACTGGTACTGCTCACTTCTCCTAACGGAGAGGTTGGGTGTTCGAGTCTCACTAGAGACACCCTGGACTTTACAACTCTCAGTAGAGAGGTCGGGTGTTCAAGCCTCTTCAGAGGCATCGTTGTTGTTAAAGCCTTATCAAAAGGCCCCGTTTAGCTACTCACTTATCTTAACGGAGAGGTTGAGTATTCAAGCCCTACCAGAGGCACCCTGGGACTTAACTACTCTCAACCGAGAGGTCGGGTGTTCAAAGCCTCCCCAGAGGCACCAATTGTTCGAGCCATACCAAAGGCATCATATATATATATATATATATATATATATATATATATATATATATATATATATATATATATATATATATATATATAATTGTAGCCTTTCAAGGCATTAAAAATAATAAATAAAAAAATTAAGGGTTGGGGTACGGTCTATGTCCCCTCCAATCTTTAAAAAAAAAAAAAAAAAAAAAAGAAGAAGCCCATATTGTGTAATGAGGCTTGAATCCTTTTTTATACAAGTGTGTTTTAAGTATCTCTTGAGTTTGAAATTTTTTATTCAAACAAATGCAACAAGGACACCGTATTTTCTCTCCAGACATACATTCAGGATGGCCAAGTGCAAAACCGATAAACTGCCGTACCCCCTCTATAAACTCAGATCTAATTCCCATGCCCCCATCCGTAACCCGACGATACATCCAACTCCGATTGTTAGACATCTACATTTAGAACTTATATATAAATTAGTAAAATGAAGGAGTGAAATTACGCATCAAGTAAAACTCACTCGTAAATAAAAATGTTAAATAAACTCTAAAGGATCTCCACAGGATTGGATTTAGAGAAGGGAAGAAAGAAGAAACCTATCTCTCTGTATGTGAGAAGTGGTTCCACTTGTCTTGGGGATTTGGAGTTGACATGGATTATGGGGCCTAGTATCTTTTAGCTTAGGAATGGAGTTCACTGTGTGGGTTTTCAAGCATGTAAGTTACTCATAATTTAATCTTGTATCTATTTTTTCCTTTGAAGAACATTTACTGAAATGTTACGGGGCAAGTTAGAAAACTATGAATAGCACATGACCAGACATATTAAGGTTCTTATTTGTCATAACTCTGATTTTTTGCTAGATCATTGTAGCACGAGTTTGGGATGAGGTATGTTACAACACCCCTCATAATCATGCCCCAGTCTCCATCTAAACTTTGTTCATATGAAATTGATTAGAGTAGGGGGGGGGCCTCAGTTTTATCTTCCGTCATTTGCACTTACTTTGTGCGTATGTTGATTTTCACTGTATAGGTAGCAATTTCAAGTCATGATCGATTTATTTTCCACATTGTTTGGTGTAAATTAATACATGCTAGAATTGACCAGCTCAAGCTTATGGGCCCGCTTATACTGAATGGGATTCTGAAGTCCCTTGATGGTTATTCAGCTTCAGAATCAGGTCTACTTTGATGCATTTTACATTCTACGGACCTCGCATTTCTATTGACTTGTTTATCTTGTAGAAAGTCTGATAAAATATGCTTTCTATTTGCATTTCTATTGATGCATTTTACATTCGTTGCAGATGCAATTGCACGGGAGACCAAAACCTTTGCTTTTCAAGCAATTGGATTGCTAGCATAGTGCATGCCTCTACTTTTTAGGTATTTTCTGGATTGAGCTCTATAATCAGGTTCCTCCCCCCCCCCTTATTTTCAGGGATAAGATTGACATGGCCATTTGGCTTTTTGATGCTCTGAAGTTAGAGACGCAGTTTATTCGTCTAGTTATCCAAGAAGCAACCAATTCCTTTGCGCTCGCATACAGGGTATCATATATATATATATATATATATATATAATATTTGGCTCACCCATTCTTAATGTTTCTTTATTAAGTATTGATTTTTTTTTCTGGTTTATTGCTTGGTTAGCTAGTTGTAGCCTAATACTAGTTATCATTCAATTCCCCTTACTTTATTTATAAAGTATGAGCATATCTTATACTTATTCTCCATCCTCAATCATATTCATGTGACTCTCTGGCTAATTTGATTGCTATAAGCTGATGTTCATCTTTTAGTCAACTTCTATCAATAAAGCAACATCAACTGCTCCATCCTCAATCATTATTGAAGTCAATACTGCTGTGCTAAAGCCAATTGTCATACAGCCCAAAAATCTGTATCAACTAGGTGCTTTTCAGTAGATGCCAAGTTCATTGTAAAATACAGTTATGGAAATATAATTTCATCATCTGATTGGTTCTGGATTAATGCCATTCCTTGAGAGGAGGCACAACAAGTCTTACATCATTCCATTGGCTTAGGAATTTTATGTCAGAATGCAAGCCATAAATGACAAATCTGGTCGCTACTTGATGGAATCTATCAGAGATAACTTAGTCAAAATATATGTGTTCAGATGTCAACTACTTGCTAAAGCAATTTAAACCAGAGTTAAAAGCATTGCTCCAGCATGAATAGCAGAGAAAAACAACAGATATACCAACTAAAAACCTCCACAGACATATCCAAAACAAAGCAGGACCCCAGAATTCCCAAACATTCTTATCTCAACTCCAACAAGTGTATCACACTCAAAACACCCACACAAATTCACAATGCAATGCAGAAACACTATCAACAAACAGTTTTCCTATAATTTACAACATGAAGTTCAACTGAATCAACTGAATCAGGTTGTTCATGGCATATATGTAATAGAATACACAAAATTCAAGTACACCAGCATGATGCAATTAACCTTAAATCTGTCGGAGGCACATAATTTGTAATGCATTTTCGAAATTTCAAAAGTTTGAAAGACAAAATTCGAATATAGGGCCCTAGTACACAGAAAATATGTAAAGATACAAGCCAAGTAATTACATGAATTAAAAGGATTATTATACGAACCTTATATCTCAATTTTGCAGAAATCCCTAATGCTTCAGGCTGTCTAATTTCTCCAGACTTTATACGAACAGCACAGCTAGTACAACAACCTGCAATGAGAGCACTTCTCAGTTAGTAAATGGGTTGAGAAATACCAACGAAGCCGAGAAACCGTGTCAGAGACCGACTATGAGGTCATTACTATCTTTATTTCCTTTAATTAAAAGACTGAAAAATCGACTATCGTCCTTCCCTTAAAAGATCCGATAATGATTATCCATGGGTCATTCAGCAATTACAAAATGAAAACTGAAACATATTACTCCTAATGAGTAAGAAAGACTAGTTGTCATCCTAATTGCTCCCTGACCAACCTGATGCCTAGCCTCCTTCATGGTTTCCTTGGAAGTCTGTTCGACTTTGAAAAGGATTTTTAAGTTAGATGGCATTTATCAGTTGTATTGATAGATAAGTAGGCTGCAATTGCACCTTGTGTGTGTCTGCGAAATCAAATTGGCATATTTCCTAGTACTTTTTTGTGGCAGGTGTTAATAAGAAGCTTGAATTGATTCCAAATGCTACACAAACATGTGGCTGTGGTAAATCATTTGCAGCTGAGATGTGAATGTTGTATTCAATGCTGTATTCAATGTTAATGAGTGGAAGATCTTTGCTGTGTTGTGGGATACTCTGGAGTTCTCCATAATTCAGGTTAATGAAAGATTGAGATATCAAGTTTGTCTTAAGATTCATTATGTTATTGGTATGGTGCCTAACATCTTTCTCTTCTTACTGCTTCTAAGATGAAATTGCACTTGAAATTTCAAATATGCATAGTGGAACAGAGATGTCTTGCAAATTTTTGGTGCACATAATGATGATTTACACTAGACATTGTCCATCACCCCCAAATAAAAAACACAGTGGCATTCATTTGTAGGGTAACTGACCGGGTTGAAGTGTGACAGCCCGACCCGGACTCCAATGCGGAATCCCAAGGTTGTGCCGTCAAACAAGCTAAAAGACGGACAAGCACCCGCTAAGCGTAGTGGTGCGAGTCCAGAGTTGAACCAACAAACACTAAACAGGAATGTTAAGCCATAACGGCAAAACCGAATAACCAAAAACTAAAATCTGCGGAAGCAAATCATAAGTGAACCCAAGCTTGATAGGTGGAACCAAAGCCTATAATTATAAACCAAGGAATACAAGGCTGAGAGACGACTATCTCTCGACAAATCTACGACTCGCGTGACGCAACATTGCGCACGTACAACAAGCCATCGGCAACCTAAGGCCGGCGAAGCAACAAGAACCCAACCTGATAAACAACAACTCAACGGCTAACATGCCGGAGGAATAAATCGACTAAAAGAACAAGATATTCAAATTCTAACAACTAAACCCAAGTCTCGCGACTAACGTCGTCGGAGATGACAATACCAACAATACTAGGATGAGTGAGCTAAAGCATGCTCGAAATAACAAGGGAATAACTTCTAAAAGATACAACAGCTCGACCAAACGAGTCGGCTACCAAAATAATACAATAAGAAAGTACTAACATAATCTACCCAAGTAAAGTCTACATAACTTTACATTCGTTTCTCACAGATACAAAACATAATAATATTAAATCCAAGCTTAAAGCCCGGAAGACCACCTGTTATCGATCAAGCGCCCGAAGCTTCAACGCGTACTAACGAGCTTACTGCAAAAACTAAGGAAAACAAACACACGAAATGAGTCATAATGACCCAGTAAGTTACTAAATGCAATGTATGGCATAGCATGGCGTGGCATGGTATAATGCACAAGCATATATAAAATCATGGCATCTTAATCGTATACCAACAATAAACCTGTATTAAGTCATCGAGTAACATAAACTTCATAAATCACATAGCACATTATCTTTCATATAAGTGCTCATAGTAAGCCACATAAGGGATAGAGAAGATACCCAAATAGTGTTGTCTTTGCTCCCCGCAATACACATATTATACTTTATCTTTATCGTGCAACATCGATGCCCTGACGCCATCGACTTTTATCGAGAACCACTCGATTTAGCTAGCAAGCCAATGCGGCACTTAAGCGATACGACAAGGGGCTACTTCCCCATTGCGGCCAACAATGGAGGTGTGTGTGAGATTCCAAGTGCGGCGATCCATAGCGAGCACGAATCCCATAATTCGTGAAGGCGATGCATCGTCCCACCCGGACTTGATAAACAAACCAAATAATCCAAATAATGCCAGCTGGGCTTTTATGAAATGCACAAGTAGATAATTACTCTCATGCTCAAACAAGAACCAAGACCGATCATAGCGGGCATACCAAATCAAGTAGGACATAAAGCTCTACACACCAATTTAACAATGCACATATTTGCACATGCTCAACAAATCCAACTAACTTATCAGTATAGTCCAAGAACCACATATTGAGGTATTCATAACCCTCAAGTCACAACCCAATCAATCGTAGCATATAAGCTCAAGAAATCACAATATGAGGTCTACTATAGCCCCCTACTCGGGATTAAACCAAAGACTATTATTTAGTCTAAGAACAACCATAAATCGAGACTTAGTGATTAGTCAATTCATAAAAGCAATACAGACCCAATCATAGTCCCAATCGTCATATACACTTGACGTTATCAAACCAATCTCAAGGGTACCAAAACCAACCCATAGTCATAATCTCGCAAGTGCTTTGATGTGCACGCGGCCAAATTCCCTAAGAGAGAACTCATTCAAATAATTATTCCTTAAAGTAATACGAGGTCATAAGTTGGTCTCTAATGCTCCGTGCTCTAATGAGCACGCTCTAATTAAATCCCCCATAAGCCTCTATATCATGGGTGTCACAATTGGGACACAAACGAGATGCTCGGTACTCACAATCAAAGCCAACCAAACCCGAACATCGTAGGATTTCGACCTAAGGCTCACCAACATCTTATTGAACCTAAAACAACTCCGTTGAGTCTTAATACCGCATTTCATTAAATACACATTTCATACAACCCAAAGTTAGTACATCATTCGAGTTATATCAAATTTCCCAAAATCATCCGGGTTGATTCCCAAGCCCTAAAACCCAAGAATTCATCATAATCATAGTCAACGAAACCCAAATGACGTAGGACTTCAACCCGAGTTCGTTAGCACAATATCGAACCTATTACGACTCCGTAGAGTCTACATACTAAGTTTCGATCTCAAACCTTTCATCCATATCAACATTAACACACGCTTCAAATAACAACAATTTCTCCAATAAGTTGGGGGTTGATTCTCAAGCCTAAAATTCAAAACAAAACCCAACATAGATCACAACCCATTTCATAAACCATATAATTTCAATTAAGTGATCATTCTCATAATGTATAGGGAGTTCACAAATCCAAAACCCCAATCAAAGGAATACTTTCATAATAAACCCAAATATAATGTAAACATGATTTCTAGCATGCTCCCAATCCTAGAAACACAATATGAAGGATAATCATTCACATCAACGACCATAGAAGTCATCTACAAATGCTCCTAACATGTTCATACTTCCAAAAATCCCCAAATTAACACATATAAAGCATATCAAGTGTTCATTGCCCACAAATAGCATATAGGTTGTTTTCCTTAGGGCCAATGAACCAAAATCAAAAGGAAGTAACTTACCTAGCTTGAGTGAAAACTCAAGAGAACACAAATCCGATCGGTGAAGTCGTTCTACTCGTCGAGGGCTTCAAGAATCCGAAGTTTGAAGGAGATCGGGTGGGTGGATCGTCTTGGATCGAGGAGAGAAGAAGCTAGGGCTCAAGAGTCTCCCATGGAGTCTCTCTCTCTAACTCACGGTTTGTGGAAGAGAAATGAAGAGGATTTGGCTGAATTGGTGAAGGGTTAGGCTATTTATACTTCCACAACAATAAGGGCACAATAGACTTTTCCTTGCACAATTAGTAGAGATTAGGACTAATCAATCACTAATCTAACTTTAATTAACTTCCAACTAATGTTAGGACATGTTTAGGGTTAAGTATGGGTGGTTAGGAAGGGTTTAGAGGGGGTTTAATGAGGGTAGAATAGGTATAATTCGTCCAATCTCAAAACAGGGTAAAAATCCCGTAACAGCAACCTGGGGTTGAGGCGGGCGCCTCACCCCTTTCCATGCGGCCGCCTGGGCTCTGTCCAGCCAAATAATGCTCTCAGTAGTTGAGGCGGGCGCCTCACATTTTTGAGGCGGGCGCCTGGGAAGCTGAGACTGGACAGTCAATCTTGTAAAATCGACCATAAATCGCTCACAACTCCAAATGAGGTGATTTTTGATTTTTATGAAACTAGACTCATTGAATTATATTTTAGGATTTTAAATTACTCCATTTGGACTTATATTCATCAAGATATGGTTACAACAAAATCAAGTACAGAAGTTGTTTTTCTGAAAACTGAATTCTGGCACAGCCGTAAGTCAAGACCTAATTGAGGTACTTAGACACCTTGGAAAATTACCAAATTTTACAGAGAGTATCCTAACATATGAAGGTAAAACATACTAAATTTTTAGAAAATTCTATTCAGTGGATTAGTACCAGAATTTTCCCGAAGTTTGCCCAAAACATGACTGGCCTGAAGGAAATCGCTAAGGGCAAAACAAAGCAAGAGGGTTTATAAACTTCCAAATCATCGATAGGGTTAGGGAATACCTCCAACTTAAAGTCTAACACATCTAAACATGTTAATAAACCATCTTAAAGAGGTCTAGGACCCAAACCGAGGTCACGAACACAAAACGCAAGCAAACCCTCAATCGCGTCGCATTCCGACTATCGTCGAGTCACGACTTGTGACTTTAGCAAGTCAACAACTATATGGAGTCTCTTAATAATGTTTTGGTCTTAATATGGTCTCTCAAACATATCTTGACCCTCTCGCAAACCAAACATACAGTCGACAAAGGAAGGAGTGCAAGTAAGGCACGCAAACCGAGATAACGAAAGAGCGGGGTGTTACATGAAGCCTTGGGCCAATCTCTGGGGATAAATGTCATTCTAGGCAGTAGGCACTGGGATGGTGTGCAGATACTGAGAATAGACAAAAGGTATGCCAAGTCTAGAAAGGGGGATCTGCACTCAGTATCATGTTGAGCTCTGCAAAACAAAAGTTACACCTGTTCAAATCAAATGGATGTTGAGGGCTGTTTATCGATTGCAAGTTTGGGCAACGTAGGAATGCCGTTCGTGGTGGACAGATTGAAGAAGATGAGAGATCTGAAGAAGAATCTGAAGTGGAGTCGGAGGATGAATCTGATAAGAAGAAAGGAATCCAAGGTATCATTGAGATTGACAACCCTAATTTGGTTAAGGCAAAGACATTGAAAGCTAGAGATGTTGATATGGACAAAACAACTGAACTTTCAAGATGTGAAAGAGAAGAGATAGAGAAACAGAAAGCTCATGAAAAGTATATGAAGTTGCAGGAGCAGGGAAAAACAGATCAAGCGAAGAAAGATTTAGAGCGCTTGGCCCTTATACGACAACAGAGGGCAGAGGCTGCTAAAAAACGAGAAGAAGAAAAGGCTGCCAAAGAACAAAAAAAGTTTGAAGCTCGCAAATAGGTGTGAAAGGCTACCTGAAAATTATGATGTGGGATTAAAATCTACTTTACAAGAATTAAGAGGTTCCAAATCAGGGATTTTAATGCCTATGTTGGCAGTTGTGAAAAATAACGATCTGCCTCTTAGGCCGCATCATTTGTCAGTGTTACTATCTTTTGAAGAAATAGTCTCTCAATATTTTGCACAAGCTGGGTTTTATATATTCAATTTAGTGGACTGAAAAAAAAATGGTCAGTCAAGCAAGTATCCACACCGTTTCAAGTTGGCTGGACTCGACAACAACTCGGGTTGGGGATGTTTGGGTGCAAGAGATAAAACATCTGCAAGCTGTTGGTGACGAAGATGAGTCCGCCTATCCCTTCTTTATTTTGTGCCTGTATTCAGGGGCTGTTACGGGGCAGTTTTGGGCTAGTGTTTGGACAGCTTGTTCATGCAGTTTGGGCAGTTTTTTGGCTGATCGAAATTGGTGTTTCAAGGCTACGTTAGGGGCGGGTTTTGCAAGGGTTATGTTCTGAAAAACAAGGCTGTTTGGGAAGGATTAATTATGCGACTTTGAGTAGTCCCAAAGCTGGAACAAGTTAGTAGTATAAACATATTGCTAGGGAGTTTGGGGTTATTGTGAGATTATTTTGGGCAGCCTAGTTCATTAAAGAAAAGGAAAAGAAAACAGGTAGTCTTTTATTTGGGAAAGGGTTTAAAGAAACGGGTTTGGGGGCTGTTAAAGAGGGCTAAGATTAAAACTTGAAGTGCTCACCGCGTGCTCTTTAGTAAAAGGCGAAAGAATAGTTCGCTTTGTGCTCACCGCGTGGCTGCGTGCATTGCCAAGGCCATCGAGCGCTCATCTTACACTTGCTGTTTCTCACAGCGATCTCGTTAAGTAGATGATGTGGGATAGTCATTGCCCAATTAAACTAACACTCCCCCTGGCTCCTCCCCCAACAACAACACATTTGAGCTTTTAAACAGACACACTCCTATGCCCTCACAGATCAGATAATGAACATTCTTAAAATTTCACAAGAACGCGATTCAAAAAGTTACCTCGCTATAGAGATCCCAATTGAGTTGGATCTATTTTACTAAGATTGCTAGAACTCATTAGAAACCTAAAAAGGGTTAAAAAATGTCCAAGTATGGACAATAAACGACTACATTACGACCCGTCGAAAACAGAAATTTGCACGACAAAAAGCAGTGAAGATCATGAATATTCTGAGATAAAGATTAAAACATAATTCAAAAACAAGCATATGAACTGTAAGCTAAAGTTCAAATACCAATATAATATTACAACTTGTTCACAAGACAAAAGATGGTTGGTAGGTTGAATGAAATTAAAAGACTCAGTCGCAGCGAGTTCCTAAGTCTAGCAAAGGCCTTGGTTAACCTCGGAATGGTAGACGTTTTGGGAATGCTCATTATAGTTAAAGAATAGCCAATGTTTTTTATCTGTACAATTACTAGTGTGTTGATCCAAGGAGAGCTGCAACCTGAAAGCGTGCTATTTTTCCATTTGCTTTCGTTGTCGCTCTTCGCTTGATTTTATTTCTTTTTTATTGCTCTTTAATTTTGTCCCGTTTAGGAGTATTTCCTTGGTCGTAACATTATGGTCATGGCTCATTAGTTTGTAGCGTACCTGATAAGTGCAAATCTTATGCACATTTAGTACCTGGTTTCTCAACGGTAAAGCGATGCTTGGATTGCTCGGACTCATTAAAGATCACTTGGGAAAGTGGGTACATAAATGGGCCAAATGAGCACATTGCTATACTTCTTCGGTGAATTGCAGAACTATGGGCAATATATATGGAGGGGTTTGATGGTTGTATCTACAACTACTTCTTCCTCTCATGTACTTTACCCCTAGTCCCTAGGATGCCAAGTCCCAATCTGCTAAAGACTATTAGAGTAGCAATTCACCTTGAAACAATGTACTTTTTCTTTTACTTTTGTTTGTTATCTTTATGCTTTCGGCCCTCTCACGTACCACCAAAAAAAAAATCAAAAACAAAAGAGAAGCAAATTGAATATTATGAATCATATGTTTTTTACAATTGATGATTCAGATAAGTCTCAAGTCTACCACACCTTCTCTCCCAACAGGACATACATGTGTGTTAGAATATTAGATAAGAATGCTGAATATAAATTACAAACAAATATTAACTAATATACTAACAAACCTTATCTACTATTATCTAGATAAAGGGTTTTTACACAGTATTAGGAATCAACCACAAAAATTAAGATTAAGAAGCAATCACAAACACAAGCCCAAAATTGTCATGAAACCTATGACTAGCTAAAATCTTCCATACTCTTGCAGGTATAAAAATTTCTAATTTACATATTTACACCCCCAACCCCCCAAATCATAACTTTCATCAGTTGCTCATTAAACCACCCACCTACATTCCACATAGCAGAAAGAATGGAACTTTCTAATTGTAATTCTCACAAAGCTGTACATAAGAGGAGAGAATACCTTGTTTGGAGGAAGTGAAATCGTTACAATCAGATGACCAAACTCCTTTGAAGTCCGAGATTGAGGATGACGGCGTGTGTTGTGCGCTGGAAGAAGACGAAAGAAGAGGAGGCCGAAGGAGAGAGACCGGCGGCAGCGCAGAGTAGGTCTGCGCACAAAGAGAAAAACTGTTTAAATTGGGGGTTTTAATTAATTTAGGCTAGGTTTAGTTTTTTCTATTATATAGGTATTGCAATTTAACAAAATAAAAATCTAAAATTGTTATAAAATTGTTGCAATTTAGGCGCCATATGTTCCCTCCATTTTTTTGTAAGACCCCGAACCTTCGTGTATTTGACTTTCTCGTTTTGTTTGCATTAAGTTGGTTAAGATTATAGTAGAGTGATTGCCTTCCATGCGTTGCATGCTTTGTTGTTAATGCGTTGAGTGTTCGTCTTAGCATGTTAGCACTTAACTGGGTCTCATTGGAGTCTTAGTACCTTGCATATGAGATTTATAATGTTCATCTTGATCATAGTATGCTTGGTTGAAAGTTTGGAAGCTTAGTTGCATCGTTTGAGTCTTAGGGTTTCTCATGTTTGCCTTCGTTGCTTGTATTGTTTGTGCTTTCAACTTGAGGGAAGTTGATTTAAGTTCTAGACCAAGTGTACTATTATTTCTCATGCTTGCACAATCAATGTTCATAGATTTGTTGCATTTGGAAATAAGATGACTAACATATTACTTCACTTGGCTTGTACCAATCTACTAAAGATAATTTTCTAAAACTTTAGTATGTTTACCTTCATATGTTAGGATTTGGTAATTTTACAAGGTGTTTAAGTACCTCATTTTCATGCCAGAAGAAATCAGCTTCTGTACTTGATTTTGTTGTAACTTTATTTAAAATTACTCAATTTGAACTTATATTCATCAAAATAAAGTTACAACAAAATCAAGTACAGAAGCTGATTTCCTGAAAATAGAATTCTGGCACAGCCGTAAGTCAAGACCTAAATGAGGTACTTAGACACCTTGTAAAATTACCAAATTTTACATGGAGTAACCTAACATATGAAGGTAAAACATACTAAAGTTTTAGAAAATTCTCTTTAGTAGATTGGTACCAGAATTTTCCCGAAGTTCGCCTAAAAACAGATCAATTGTGAAGTAATATGTTGGTCATCTTATTTCCAAATGCAACAAATCTAAGAACATTGATTGTGCAAGCATGAGAAATAATAGTACACTTGGTCTAGAACTTAAATCAATTTCCCTCAAGTTGAAAGCACAAAAAATACAAGCAACGAAGGCAAACATGAGAAACCCTAAGACTCAAACGATGCAACTAAGCTTCCAAACTTTCAACCAAGCATACTATGATCAAGATGAACATTATAAATCTCATATGCAAGGTACTAAGACTCCAATGAGACCTAGTTAAGTGCTAACATGCTAAGACGAACACTCAACGCATTAACAACAAAGCATGCAACGCATGGAAGGCAATCACTCTACTATGATCATAACCAACTTAATGCAAGCAAAACGAGAAAGTCAAATACACGAAGGTTCTGGTCTTACATCCTCACCACCTTAAAAGAATTGCCCCGAATTCAAAACTCGACAACAACCAAAAGTTCAATACTCTGGCCTGCATATGAAGTCGAGGTAACCGTCTAGGTATGCCTCAAAACACGAGGGGGAGAAATACTCAAATCTCAGCTCCAATAAATTCCAAAATCGAGTCATCTTGACTCTTGATGGAGTTCAAAGACATTAGCAAAGCTTACAAAGTTCCAACAAACGTGGATATCAAGGTTTAAATGCCTCTCTTTCAACTAATCATGTAATTCATGCATGTGCAATAATTGCACCGAACTAACTAACTTCCCAACCAAGAATTTTCTGGTCACCACGCAAATCTCTAGGGTCTAACGCCCTTGCACTATAATCAAGTAGTCAATCATCATTATAGACCACATATTCACCCAACAAGGAAGACATTCAACACAGTGTAACTTATTCGATCAAGTCACAAGTTCATTTCATTCATAGCATGATCTCCATATACAAGTTGCACATATTTGCACAAGCAAAACAAGATACCATTTTCAATTACATTCCGTTTGGTAATGAGTTCAGTCAATTCCTATCTCATATTATACCATTCTAGTTCTCCGACGAAGACCTCTTGATAATCAAGTCAGGGGCCCTCTGAAGTGACTTCAAAAGCTTTCGTCGTAAAGGATGTGGGGTGTTCGTGAATCACATATCAACATCCTTTATATCGGTCTCAACAATAGCAATCATAAGCACATATAGGCATGACATCAACATCATGCAACATAGCATATTAATTTACTATGCATGTATACCAAGTATGGAATATTCATACTATTAACTACCTATTAATGGTAGATAAAACACATTATTCAAGGCTAATACTCTATCAATGTATTAGACCAATAACGAGACAATACAACACTTCACAAGTCACTAGGTAGCATATTCTTACTAACTAGTACACAACCAATCCTTATAACTCAAACCGTATACGGGTCGACAACCGATCCGACCAACCATCATGTGATCACCTACTGGCCCATCACCAAGTTCCAACATATCATGAGGAAATTTCACCTTGATCAAGGTAGTCCCCCAAATACCAAAACACAACCATCGGGAAAGGGTTCTCAAATTCCCACCACAAGTAATACAAGAACTGGTGATTAAATACTACCATAACTATATACACCTATATAGTAATCTATGAAATACTAATAGGTACCACGGGAGGCTTAACCACTCCGCTCTCGAAACGTATTACAATGAACTTTCGCCATAATGATTAACACGACGATCACCCTTGGGACCGACAGTCTAGCTTCTCTGATACCTAAAAATGGAACAAGAAACAACAGCTCTAATAAAATGCAGCACCTACTCTTGGTATAACTGCAACTCATAAGCAATAAAGGAGAAATATAATACTCCTAGACACAAACCTTCACTCACGGCAATCTAGACCAAACGAACTTAGTACTCCAAGTCATGTACTTGTACCAAAGAATATGCCAATAAGGCATTATAAACAATACTCGACGGTAAATACTCGACGAAAACCCAAACCCAAACTAGGCCATGGAACCTATCTTGGCTTATACCTAACATAAGCTCTGATACCAACTGTCACAACCCGACCCGGATTCCAACACAAAATCCCAAGGTCGTGTCGCTGGAACAAACATAAGATGAGGACAAGCGCTTGTTAAACAGTAGTGCGAGTCCAACAGTCGAGCTAACAAGCTCTAAACATGAACATAAAGCCGCACTAAAATACGGTATTTCAAAAATCGAATTAGCGGAAGCAATAAGTAAAAGAAGTCCCGAGCTATGAAGCTCGAAACAAAAATCAAAGAAACCAAGAGAGACATTATCTCTCAAAGGGGGAAAAACAAAATTCGCGTGCCGCAACATTGCAGACGCTGAACAAACCATCGGCACTCCAGGCCGGCGTTTCAACAAAGAACCAACCTGATAACAATTACCCACGGTAAAGCATACCGGGGTTTACCAACAACTATAACAATTTAGAATAATGAAAAGCCCCAAAGCTACTGCGTGCCCGGGAGATAACTGAAATAAATACTAAAACCACGAATAATGGCACAACACAACCCGTCGGCCGAAGAAGAAACAATACAAATACCCAAGTATCTACCCGACCGTAAAGTCTAGATAACTTTACAAAATCGATCTCACAAGAATAGCAAAGTACATAATATATGTGACGATGCTAAAAAGAAATAGGACTCCACAAGCTACTACTCTGGGATGTCTGGCGCTACTAGCATAAACCACACGATCTAATCTCGATCTATCGATCACCGCCACAAGGCCTCGCTACATCACGATCTACTCGACTTTATCGCCATCGCAACTAAAAACAAGTACGGGATGAGTCATAATGACCCAGTACGCTACCACAATATATATGCAACATATAATTATGTAACATAAACATAACCATGGTGTCATTTATAAATGACAGAAAAACCCGTGAAGAGGCGTCGTATCGTTTCGATACTCCACTCCTTCTTACTTACTAAACCGTCCAAATGAAACAGGGTGTAACCCTGCTCACACACAAATCAAATGAATTAGAAGGTAGTTCCCACAAAACATCATATGCAAGTATACATATCATAATATATACAAATCAAGCTATTCACACTGTTACCACGTGTAAAGGGTGCATGTTTATATATATACACCTATATCAGTATGTATATCTCTAAATATACATATCAAATCTCCCATAAAATCATCATGCATAAGTGTGCATATCTATATATATACACATCAAGTCTTTTCATATATCTCATATACAAGTATGCATATATCTATATATACATATCAAATCTCTCATATATCATCAGCCAATACAAACATGGTCAATAAGATCTCATGTTCAACTAACACTTTGTTATCACATAAGTGCCCATAGTAAGCCACATAAAGGATAGAGAAGATACAAATCACTTTCATCGTATTGCTCCTGCAATCACAATCGTTAATCATATCGCGCCGGATACCCGTGTTCAGTATCAAAGTACCGAGCTCTTTCTGGTCCGAGCTCTCTACTTAGAAAATAGCACTAGCCAATGTGCTCAATTGGTTACGACAAAGGGGCTACTTCCCCACCGTAGCTAGCAAAGGGAGGTGTGTGTGAAACCCGAATCCTGCATTTACGATACATTACAATCACAAATTCCATAATTCATGAAGGCAATGCATCGTCCCACCATCATCATGAAAACTCAAGTAATGCCAGCTGGACTTATATGCAATGCACAAGTAGATGTTTACTTGCTAATTCTCAAGTAGATATAATGACCTACTAAACTCATACGATTATGCACATTGTTACATAAATCACAAAACCACAATAGGAACTCATTTGAGTCTCTAAATCATAAGTGTCAAGTTTGTTCACTCTACTCAATTCAAGTCCCAAAAGCTAGTAATCTAGTCAACTGGAATATAATTGTCATAGGATCTCACCACGATCCTCGTAAGGTTCAATTGTTCCTTAACTCGACTCCGTTGAGTCTTTACTACAATTCTAACCAAATAGAGTTTGAACACTATATGTGTCCCAAGACTCTTTTCTATGTTCTCATTTGAGGCATATCAATGTTCTCATTTGAGGCATAGCAATGTTCTCATTCCATTTAGGAAATCTTAGTTCAAGTCCCAAGTCAATTATATAAGGGAAGCCCAAGTTGATTATTGTGAAATCAAGCTTAGTTCAATTTTGATTCATAATTCCACTTAATAGTAGAATCCAAGTTCACCACAATTCATTAACTGTAGAACAAATCAGGCACGAAGGCAAATACATTCAATATGCTCATAAGTCATATCATATAAACACATAGAAGAATCAATTCTTGACAAGGTAGGAAATCATGCATTTAGTCATAATATAAAATATACACAGTATTCCGTATTCACCTATGAAATTCAACAGAGTCACAACTTAACCATCAGTCCATTAAGTACTGTCCAAGACTACTCCGTTAGTCTCGGATCATGAAGCCTTTTACTAAACTCTTTCTAGAGTAGTAACGCATTCAATAACACAAAAGTCGATGGTAGTCAAAGACTTAAGCAACACTAGAGCGGTAATAACCCGTAAGGTCAAACGATACCGGTGAGTCTTAGATAAGAACATGGTCATCCTAGCGACTTATACTAGTAGACTCCATGTATAGAGTACTAAGAAAGCCCCAATCAAAATCTTCTCATAGAATAGTCCTCAAATTCATTATTCAACAAGTAGGTGTTTTTACTTATTAAAGAATCAAGTAGGAATTCGACAAGAGCGAATTCAACCTGTCAAGTAGATACATCATTCTACAACATGCTCTCAATTGTGCATTTGCTTCACACAATCACATAAACCACATAAGAACTCGATTGAGTCTTATAATCACTCATATCAAACATGCCCTTCAATCCATCCCAAAGTCACGTAAGCTAATATATTAGTCTAACGCACTACAAACGTCGTAGGGATTGAATGTGGAGTCGGTATTGTTCAATAACTCCCTAACCTCAACTCCGGTAAGTTTTACTAAAATTCAACCAAATAGAGCATTGATACTATATGCAAGCTTAACCAAATGCAAGTCACTCAAGCATGCATTGAGTTGCAAAATTTCTGGAGTGAGATTGATGATTGTTTTTTTAGAGAAATAGCATACATATAAAGGGAAAGGAATTCCAATTCCAATTTCTGCTTCTGTTGGAACGATTGCTTTCATTTACAAAAGAGTACTGCCATTGAAAGAAATTAACAAAGCCTTCGGAAAATCCAATTTGGGCAATGTTGCTTCCGGTGTGGGCATCGTTGCCTCTGAGTTGCAAAATTTATGGAATGAGATTGATGATCGTTTTTTAGAGGAATAACATGTGTATAAAGGGAAAAGAATTCCAACTCCCATTTGTGCTTCTACTGGAACGATTGCTTTCATTTACAAAAGAGTACTGTACCGATGTAAACATCCCAATTTCGTACCCCTGTTATATAACATGCCATAAAATATCAAGACCTGTTAAAAGGACTAACGGATGGCAAGTTATAAGGTTTAAAATGCAAAAAAAAATACAAATGAAATGAAAGGATGCATAAATAGTGAATTGCAAGGGCCAAAGTGCCAAAATCAGAAAATGAAAAGGCTGAGGGCGCTACTCCCCCCATTCTGGGTGCTGCGCCCGCCAAGACTTTGGGCAGCGCCCACAAAGCCCCCTGCACTATAGCCTTATACCTCAGGTGCAACCTCCTCAGTGCACAGTACAAGTCGATGAAGCACAGAAGGTAAAACTTAATCACGAAGGAAGCCCTTCTCCCAGCTTATAAATAAAGGCTCCCGGCTTCAGAAAAATACACACTTCACGCAACAGTTTGTGAAAGTTCTCCCGAGAGAACGCCGAGGTTATTTCCTCTCCATCCTCGAAGCTCTACCAAATTGCTAAATCTCTCCACTAAATACTAAAACTCTCCGGCCAAAGTGAACACTAGCTACCCAACTAGGTTTCCGCCCTATTTCACTGGTTCAAAAATCCCAAAAGAAGAAGTTGCCTTGCCAGAAGCCAGACGTCAAATCCCGCCGAAGCAAGCAGTTGCTTTGCCCGATTCAAGACACAATATCAAGCAAAAGCAAGCAGTTGCTCTGCCAAAATCCAGACGTCAAAATCAAGCAAAAGAAAGTAGTTGCTCTGCCCGATTTCAGACTCAGCAAGCACGCAAAGCAAGCTAGCAAAAGCAAGCAGTTGTACCACCTGGATCCTGAGGCAAAAAGCAACTAAAAGAAGTAGTCACGCTGCCCGAAATCCAGCAACAGCAAAACATCAAAAAAACGTCCTTTCTCAAAAGGACAGGGGAAACACATGTAGACCGCCTAGTGGGCTTAAGCCCAAGCATACCGGGTTCAGACACTCATGTTCCGGGAGTTAAGTTTTGTCCCCGTAGTTATTTATTATGATCTATAACTTAAATATAAATATCTAAGTTAGTTTCATTTCATTTTATACTTTAATATAGAAAATAGTTTCATTTTCTTTAGTATAATTAGTTTACTTTCCTGTTTTTTACTTTAATGTAATAATAAGTTATATTTCCTTTTTGTTTAATTAGTTTCTTTTCTATCTTTTCTTTAAATGTAATAATACTTATATTTTTTTAATTTTAATTAGTTTCTTCTTCCATCTTTACTTTAATGTAAAGTAGTTATAATTTATAGCAATTTATTTAAGTTTATTTCCAGCATACACTTCAAAATAAGAAATAGTTATGTTTTTTATTATTTAATAAATTTCTTTCATGCTTAGACATGTAATGTAAATAAAGTTTGTTATTAATATAAATGTTTTATCCTTAAAATAGCTTATAAAAATGTTGTAATTATTCTTTAAGTTCTATTATTCCAGTTGTAATTTTACTTTCTTTTCTTTAAAAAAAGTAAATTAATTTCTCTCTATTTCTCTCTATCGCATAAATGTATTTTTTTTAGCCAAAGTGTACAAAATAAGACAAGCATATTGATAAACCCATTATGAGATTGAAAGGGCGAGTTGAGTGTCTAACCCCTTCCTAACTTGTAACTTAGCCTCCGAACCCTTTTACGAATCTGGTTTATTTTGGTTTTTCTCTATTTAACTATAAAATAGAGGTGACGACTCTGTAACACATTTTTGATTCCACAATTGAGGCCGAGCATATTCCACATGCTTTAAAGTTTCGAAACCACCCGCTTCTCAGTAGCGGGGGAACGGTTAAAAACGGGGCACTCACAACCGAGAAGAGAGAGAAAAGAGTGGGGGAAGAAAGAGAAAAAAAGTTAAAAATATCCATCACCATCAATCATAGGGCATTTTCTTTGGATCGATGCCCAATTTTTGCTTCGGAAGCATTGTGATGCCCAAATTTGCGATGAGATTTTTGCATTGTGATGTCCAAAATTTTGAGCGATGCCCAATTTTTGAATTGCGATGCCCAAATTTGGGATGGGACTTTGTCCGTCTGTATTTCCTTTATTAAGGGTATCTTCATCTTTTTTCGCTCTAAAGTATAATCTAGCGGTTTAAAACAAATATATGAGATTTTTCTGGTTATAATTTCACTACAGTGTACCGACCCAGAAATCACCTTTGAAATAAACTTAAAATGAAAATCTCAACAAACAAAAACTATAAAATAAATTGAATGAAACATAGTGAACAAACAAAAGATTATTCGAAATTGAAATCACAAAGATTTTGAGAACAATAAGGGAAACTTAGCACAATTTTCTTTAAATTATTGTCTTGATTTCTTTATTCGTCTGTCCCAAAAACTTTACCAAGTTTGTTTCCTTTTTAGGAAAATATTTTTATATTGCTATTTTAATTATGTGCCACATGGACATCGGTTTTAAAAGACACTACGTCTTATATCAATACTAATAATCAAATCAATTGGGCTTTTTTAATTCGTGTTATGTTAAACATGCTAATTAATTTAGGGATGCAGAGAGTATAATATAATATAAAAGTAGCCATCAATGGTTATTTTCTCTTATTAAACATTGATGATTATTATTATATTATCTATTTTAAAAAATTAAGGGTAAGATTTATTGATTAACTGGATAATACACATATTAGGTTCAATTCTTTTAAGGTGAATTAATCGCATTATCATACTAATTAATAAATTTGAACATTTTATTTTTTATATGAATACTCCCTCCGTCCCTAATAAATATTTATATTTTCTATTTTGATGTCCCAACTAATCTTTCTAATGACCTTTGGTTTACAAATTTTTACATTTCTTCCTACTATAACCATTCATTTAATACTTTTAACTATGTAAGTTAAATAATTAATGAGAGAGATAGAGAGAGTTATGAGTACATAATTAACGAGAGAGAGAGACAAATTTGGACAAACATGATGCAGGTGTTATGAATGATGGACGTGTTTTTCTTTCATCACACGGTTTGTACAGCTATCTAATTGCATGTGTTATGTCGGTTTATGTTGTAATTTTAGTAACTATTTTTTGGTATACATTGATTATTATAATTTCGAATAGTTTTTGTAGGTTATTGGGGTATTGATGATCCAACTTTCAGTTGTTGTTTTTGTCGTGCTTGGTTTTTGTATGAAAAAAGATTAGCTCGCCATTATAAAGCCCGCAATCCAAGGTTTAGCTTATGTTGTATTCAAGGAAAAATACAACTTTCGCTTCTAAAACCACCACCTCTTGAATTACAAGAATTGTTATATGGGAACACAAATAAAAGTAAACATTTTCACCAGAATATTCGTTCGTATAACAGTATGTTTTGTTTCATTTCAATATGAGGGAAGATAGACAAGCATTTCAATCAAGGTGGAAGTCCTCCAATTTTCAAATTTCATGATCAAAATTATCATTTAATTGGAAGTCTTCTTCCATCAATTGGTTCAACTCCTAAGTTTGCACAGTTGTACATTTATGATACTGAAAATGAAATTACAAATCGGATTTCATCTATCAGGTAAATGTTTACATATAATTTTCAAAAATTTATATTTTTAATGCAAAATATAAATATATTATTTCAATATGATGATTGCGTTTATTTTTCTAGGGAAGATCGAATTTGTCATGATCTTCATGCTGAAATTGTATCTGATTTGAAGGGTATGCTAGATACGAATAATGTGTTGGTGAAATCTTTTCGAATGACAAAGGATAAAATGTTTGAAAAAGGAAGATTTGTTGTCAAATTAAAATTGATTGGCACGCGAAGTGGCGATGCAAGAAGGCATAATCCTCCCTCAACTTCTGAGGTTGCTGCGTTAATCGTTGGCGATTTTGATGAAATGTTGGGTGACAAAGATATTTTATTTGAGACTCAGACGGGAAAATTGAAGCGTATAAATGAGTTGAATGTTGCTTATCTTTCCATGCAATATCCGTTGCTTTTTCCGTACGGCGAAAATGGATACAGATAAGATATTTCATTTACAAAATCCAAAGATGGGTCAAGAGCATGAAATAAAGTTAGCATACGAGAATTCTTTGTATATCGAATACATGAGAGAGTTTGTGAGCCGACAACCGTTATGTTTTCAGGAAGAGTATTTCAGCAATTTGTCGTTGATGCATACACTATGATTGAAAGTGCACGTCTGACTTATGTCCGATTGCATCAAAAACAATTGGGTTGTGAAATGTACAAAGGCTTGCATGAAGCTTTGTTATGTGGGGAAAATGATGCGTCAACTCAAGGGAATTAGATTACTTCAAGTTTTACTGGAGGAGCAAGATATATGATACAAAACTATCAAGATGCCATGGCTATATGTAAATGGGCAGGTTACCCTGATTTATTCATTACATTTACATGCAATCCCAAATGGCCGGAAATTGTTCGCTTTGTTGAAAAGCGTGGATTAAAATCTGAAGATCGTCCAGCTATTGTTTACAAAGTTTTGAAAGTCAAACTTGATGGACTTATGGATGATCTTCATAAAAACAAGATTTTCGGAAATGTTGGAGCAGGTATATTTGTTTAATTGGTGCACCAACTATTTAAAGCTTACCCTCTATATTATTAGTAGTATAACTCATTAAAACAAAATAATTTTTAATTTGTTGTGTTTTTTTTTTCTAGTTGTTTATAGCGTTGAGTTTCAAGAGAGGAGGTTGTCGCATGCTCACATATTATTATTTCTTTCTAAAGAAGACAAAACGCCAACACTAGATGCAATTGATCGTATTATCTCAGCTGAAATCTCGGATGAAAATGAGGATCCACTGTATTATGCAACAATTAGAGATTTTATGATTCATGGTCCATGTGGTCATGATCGAAAGAGGTCTCCTTGTTCAAAGCATTTTCCGAAACAATATTTTGAAACTACTACGATTGATGATGATGGTTATCCAGTATATAGGCGAAGAGATAATGGAAGAACAATTGTTAAGAATGGAGTTCGGTTGGACAATAGACATGTTCCACACAATCGCTACTTATGTTGACTTATGGAGCTCATTTGAATGTGGAGTGGTGCAATCAATCTCGAGTAATCAAATATTTGTTCAAGTATATAAACAAGGGCCATGATCATGTGACTGCGACATTTTTCCAAAGTTTAGATGAAGGTAATTCGCAAAGGAATATCGATGAGGTAAATTTGTACTATGATTGTAGAAAGATTTCATCTTGTGAAGCTACTTGGAGAATTTTTGGTTTTGTAATACAATACAAGTATCCCCCCGTGGAGCGACTAAATTTTCATCTTCCGAATCAACAAAATGTTATTTTTTCAGATTCAGATAAAATTGAATCTCACATGGATAGAGAATCAATCAGCAAGAGTATGTTTTTGGCATGGATGGAAGCTAATAAGAAATATGCTAAAGCGAGAAAATTAACATATTCTGAATTTCCCACAAAATTTGTTTGGAATTCTAATATACGCGAATGGACGCCACGAAAAAAAGGATTTACAATTGGACGGATTTTTTTTGTTCCTCCAAGATCAGAGGACTTATATTTTTTGCGATGCCTTCTAAATGTAGTTCGTGGAGCTACCTGCTATGGTGATTTATGTGCAATTAATGGGGTTCAATATCCTTCTCTTCGAGATGCTTGCTATGCTTTAGGATTGTTAAGTGATGATAAGGAGCACATTGATGGAATTATCGAGGCGAGCCATAGGGCATCAGCTCATTCCATGAGAATTCTTTTTTTGATGCTATTAACATCTGGATCTATAAGCCGCCCTAAGGTAGTTTGAGAATCATGATGGTCTTATTTATCAGAAGACATTTTATACAAGCAAAGAAATCTATTCAAATATCAAGGTACATAAGAAATATTAATATACTTATTTTTTAATAGATTTTGAATGTAATATATCCATTGATTTCAATTGTAGGATTGCAATTAAATGAGAATGAAATAAAAAATTATGCACTTGTGGACGATGAGAAACTTTTAAGAAGTTCTGCACGAAGTTTACGTGATTATCAATCAATGTAATTTCCAGAAGAGTAGTTTTTCCAATCCTTGCCTTCTAGATTACCACAGGATGAAATATGTTATGATCGAAGAACTTTGGGTGAAGAACACAAACATCTTCTGTCTAATTTGAATGATGAACAACGACACGTGTATGAAACGATCATCGAATCAACAACTTTGGATCGTGGAAGGATTTTTTATGTCTATGGTTATGGAGAAACTGGGAAAACATTTATTTGGAAGACTTTATCTACTGGGTTGAGATCACAAGGACATATTGTGTTAAATGTGGCATCGAGTGGTATTGCATCTCTTTTATTACCTGGTGGTAGAACCGCACATTCGAGATTTTCCATTCCGTTTTCTATAAATGAAGAATCAACTTGCAACATAAAACAAGAGTGTCCTCTTGCAGAGCTTATTCTAAAATCAAAGCTTATTATATGGGATGAAGCTCCAATGATGCATAAATATTGCTTTGAAGCATTGGATCGCAGCATGAGAGATATCATGAAAGTAATCCACTCAACAAGAGCTCATATTCCATTTGGAGGCAAAACGATTATGTTTGGAGGTGATTTTCGACAGATATTGCCTGTAATTCCAAAGGGTAGTAGACAAGATATCATTCATGCTACAATTAATTTGCCGTATCTGGGGAAGGATTGCACTGTGTTGAGGTTGACAAAGAATATGAGATTGCAAAATAATGGGGTGAATGCGGATTTTCAAGAATTAAAATGTTTTGCTTATTGGATTGCAAACGTTGGTGATGGGAAACTTGGCGAACCAAATGATGGATATGCATCTATTGAGATTCCTGACGCACTTTTGATTAGGAACTTCAACGATCCAATTGTTGGAATTGTTGAAAGTACGCATCCTGGTTTTGGAAATGATTCGTTTGACGTAATGTTGTTTGAAAATAGGGCTAT
The DNA here is from genome assembly GCA_013146195.2 of Codonopsis lanceolata. NCBI lineage: Eukaryota > Viridiplantae > Streptophyta > Magnoliopsida > Asterales > Campanulaceae > Codonopsis > Codonopsis lanceolata. The sequence continues at coordinate 2,934,935 of CM028379.1, forward strand.
TTTGGTACCGACTCTCGATGTTGTTAATTTCATCAGTGACTACATGGTATCACTTAACAGCTCAACATGAAAATTGCATTTGAGCTCTGATTCTACGTGTCATTCGGTTAAATCTGGTGGTTTACTGAAAGATATTCATACTCATGAATTTTTAAATGCAATTAAATGTTCAGGAACTCCAAATCATGAGTTGAATTTGAAGATTGGAACTCCAGTAATGCTGCTACATAACATAGACCATTCCCTTGGTTTATGCAATGGGACGAGACTAATTAGTACAAGACTTGGAAATCACGTTTTAGAAGGCAAACTTCTTTCAAAGGGCAACTCTGGTGGAACTGTTCTTATTCCACGAATGTCATTGACGCCTTCTAATCCAAGATTGTATTTCAAATTTCAAAGAAGACAATTTCCACTGATGGTGTCTTAAGCGATGTCAATTAATAACAGTCAGGGTCAATCTTTGTCCAATGTTGGCCTACTTTTGAAAAAACTTGTTTTCAATCATGGACAGTTGTATGTCGCTCTATCTAGAGTTACTAATCCAAAAGGGCTTCGAATTTTGTTATCTAAAAATGATAAATCAAATAGTTGTACTACGACGAATGTTGTATTTAAAGAAGTCTTCCAAAATGTATGATAAATGTTCTTATTTAAATAACTTTCTATCGGTAGTTTTATTTTGTTTATTATTTTTTTGTATTTATTTACTTCTTTATTTCACTGAAACTTATATTTTGTATGAAATTTAGAAATTTGTGTAATTTGTTAGTATTAAAATTATTTATTTGTCATTTTTTTTCAATTTTAATTTTCCCCGTACACTAGTGTTATTTAAGAAGAGACTGTAACAATAAGTTAGGAGTAATTAATGTGATTGCTACTTAATGTGTATTTGTTTGAGATAATACCAACAAATCCTGACTTACATGTTATTTAATAAGAGATTGTAACAGCAAGAATCTGGTAGTACAACACCTTAGAGAGAAGGGAGCGAGAGATGGGGGAATGAGGAAGAAAAGAAGATTAAATGGAGGATTTACGGTGTTGACGACGACGACAATGCATCGGGGACTACGGTGTCTACGACGGAGCCATGGTGGGCGACAGTGCAGTGGAGTCAATAGATCTAACGAGAGACAGAGGGAGATAGAGAGAGATGATTTTCCCAATTCTTGATGATTTGAATAGACCCACGAGGAAAAACGAAAAACCACAATATTTTGTCGGTGTGGGATGAAGGGATACATTTAACCTGGGGAGAGAAGATATATTGTCATAAAATATACTCCAATTCATCATTTTTTATTATTTTCAAATTAATCCCCATGTTTCTCTTTTAATTATTTCTTCCGGCCCCTTGTTTTTATTCAAATACACATTTTGTAACTTGGACTCCAAATTTCTGTTTAGTACTCATATTCTAATGGGATTTATACTTTAAGTAATGAAATTAAATTGTTAATTTAAAATTTTTAATCTTTTAAATTTTAATATGATCATTATTTTAATATTTTAGATTATTAGGTAATATTTGGGGGGAGGCAATCTTGTTCGCAATTCTTTGGGTGGTTGCGTTTATGCCTTCTCTACTTTCTATGGTGTTTGCACCAACATGGAGGCTGAGATTCGAGCTCTCCATTCTGGTATTCAGTGGCTTCACGAGCAAAGCTTGTTTGATGTCATTGTTGAAACAGATTCCAAAGTTCTCTTTGAGTGCATCACCAAGGGGGGTCACAACTTCCCCTGGGCTCATTCTTATTTATTTCGTGATATTCTCCGTCCCCAGGCTTCAGGTCACTGTACTTTTAGACTTTGCTTCAGGGAAGTAAATAAAGTTGCTGACAGTCTTGGGAATTTGACGTGTGATTCTCATTCCCAGTTTGAGTTCCACTCAAACCCATACATTCCTCGCCATATCCGAGGTCTTATTCATCTTGATGCTTATTGTAAGACCCCGATACCTTAGGATTAACTTGGAATGGTTTTGGGTTGAATTTTGTGTAGCATTGCACACGCTGTAGATCGGATTTCAGTTTGGGCCGCGTATTCATGCTTATCAGATACAACCTGTAGTTTATCAGCCACAGTTTTGTGTAGACGATTCGGAATCGAGATCCGTTTGGTGCGTTAGAAGCTAGACTTCGAGATCTTTCTAACCATACCTTATTTGTAATTTTCGGGCTTATAGATCACCCTAAGCTCGTCTTTGAAGTTGACTGAAATTATTGGATAGCATTTGGGCTTTGGTCACTTGTGGCCCATTAGGCTTTGAGCCCATTTACCTCCATTACTTGATATTCAGCGATAATCCACCATTTATGAGTTCAATGTTTTGGTTTCCAAACCCGATTTGTTATCGAATATTTATCTGTTTTTATTTTCGACTCCGCAGGAGTGTTGTACGTGTTGGAGACTTACTTTGTACCCGAAAATTATGGAGTAGTGTAACCGATTCCTTTGAGGTTTGTAATTTATTTACGGGATGATTATACCCTTATTTAAATTTAGATATAATAATAAGAAATTTTTATTTGACGTCTAGGGGCAAATAAATAATTAGCGGTTGCGACCCCAAAGTGTTTTAGTATTTTAATTGACCCTACATGGTTAATTCGTATGACAGTTAAAATATTAATTGAGGGAATAATATATTAGTTCCTACGTGTTAGAAATATTTATGTGGTATTGTATATCACTTTACGGAGTCAAATTGGAGTTGATTTAAAATTAAGTCAATTGGGTAGTACAGACTGATTTTTGTACGCAGCTGAGTTGTTTTGATCGAGGAACCTTCGAAAGATTTTTGTTTGGTTTAAGATTTTTAAGGCTTTTACTTTAGACATTTACAGAGTGTCAGGAGAAGAAATCACGTCGTTTCGTCGAACGGTGTTCAAACTGGAGCCGTTTGAAAATCAACGTAACACTGCGGTTCTTGTAGGCCGGGCAGCCATTGTTTTTCTGATTTTTGGAGCGAAAACTCCATCCTATCCCCCAATTAAACCCCCTCCCTTTCTCTTGTGCACTCCCTTGAGGGGCAATATGGTCACTTAGCCTTCCTTAAGATAAAAAAATATCCTCTTCCTCCTCATTTCTTCTCCCAACCCGTGAGACGCAGAGAGAGGGAGACGGCGAGAGAGAGAGAGAGGACCATTCACGGTGATTTGCCGATTCCCGGAGCTACGGGCATCCGATCGTCGAACCGAGACCGTCATCGCGAAGCTCTTGGCGAGGAGAACGTTTCCCCTCAGTTTGTTTCCGTTTTATTTCGAGTTTGTCGCCAGAAATAGGTACGTGACTAAACCCCCTACCTTCTCTTTCTAGCTCAATTTGATGCTAGGGTGTTAGAGACTTGTTCCCCATGAATTATTGAGTTAATATATGTCTAGATGATGAATTTGTGATGGGTTTTGATTTGTAAACATAATTGTTATTTTTGGACCTATTTGGAGTCTTTTACTTGGCAATGTAAATGATTTAATGTTACAAAATAAGGGTTTTAATTCTATGATTTGCTGTTGTTGCCTTGCCTTTACTTCATGTTCCTGATTTTAAGATAAACGTATGGAGTTGTTAAAGAACAAGGACATATATCAATTTAATACCTTTGGAATTGTAGATTAATTTGTCATTCGGTACTTTCGAATGATCCACTTTTTCTATGGATATGGTTGATTTTGATTGCAAAGTTTCTACATTTCACCAGTGTCATTATCCCGAATTCCCAATTCCTGATTCCCCATTCCCTATTACTTTTCAAGGGATATGACTATGAGTATTCTGCCAGTAGTTCAACAGTTCAACTTAAGTGCATGTTGAGCAAGATATGTAGTGATCTGGTACTATAGTCATTGCAGCCCTTCACATTATTATAAGTTGTGCAGTCCCTGTTTTTGACATTTTTCGAAAAATACTGTAGCAATTCCGTCCGTGGTAATTTTCCGATTTCTGGATATGTTATACCTATACATGTTAGGTAACTCCCTGTAAAGTTTCATTAATTTTCGAATTAAGGAAGTATTTTTCATCAGTCACGGATCATGGCTGCGACAGTGAAACTGTCACAGTGAAAACAGATTTTACCATTGAATTGAGGTAACTGTATTCTAAAGAATACAAGTCCAAATGGAGTACTTTAAAGTTCTAAATTATAGTTCCAAGAGTCTAATTTCTGAATATATAAAATTCATGAAATTTGGAGTTGTGAGTAATTAATGGTTGAATTTACAAGTTGACTGGGCAGAATGTGTAATAGCAGGAAATCAGATTGTTGGCATGAAATTGAAGTGACTATAGTTGGATGAATATAAATCCGAATGAAGTGATTTAAAAGGCTAAATTATAGTTGAGGAGTCTAGTTTCAGAATATGTAAGATTCATGAAATTTAGATTTATGATGAGTTATTGGTCAATTTTATAAAATGGCTGAGTAGAATGAGTTATGAATTAACATGAACTTTAATGAGTTGAGACTATAGAATGATTTATCATTCTAGAAATATTTTAGTGAATATAACATTGTTGATTAACTACCTAGACTAACAAAGTAGTCTTGGTCAATATATGATGGGTTAATGGTTAAGTAAATAACTTAGCTTGATTGTATACTAGAATATGAAATTCTATGATTGATTTAGATTATGACTAAACGCATAATTCCTACCTTTATTGAGATTTGTATCTTGTATGCGTTTGAGAATATGACTTATGAAGCATATATTGCTTTTGATTACTTGGTGATTTTATTGGTGGTGATTTCCCGACATGTACTTAAATTGTATTCCATTAACAAGTGGAACTGCGAACTTGGAATCAACTTAGTCTACCAACTCGTACTTGACTTAGTGACTTGTGAACTAGGATTCCTAAATGGAACGAGAACCTAGCAATGCCTTAAATGAAAACGTAGAACGAGATCCTACGACTCCTGAAATCCGTTTAACTAGAATACGAGGTTTGAGATTCTTGATTAAATTCATGTTCATGCTTGATTGTTAGTCGTAGTGTATAACATGCCTACTTGACTTGGATGAGATCGCTATTATCATGCTCGTCCTTACTTGATTTCTGAAATGAGTAAACATTTACTTGACTTGGATCAGTTCGCTTTGGTCGAACTTGAGCCTCTACACGTTCATGATTGATAAGTAAACATTTACTTGTTCCCTATTAAGTCCAGCTGGCGTACTTGCCTTGTCTTGTCCTGTCTTCTCTGGTTGACGATACATCACCGTTACGAATCAAGAGATTCGTGATAGTGATGGATTGCCGAACCAGATACGTGCAAACCCTTCCATTCTTGATCACTTTGGAGAAGAGTACCTTGTGTAACCATTAGGGCGCTTGGAATAATACTATCCTTGGTCGATGTACCATCTCGTACATTCGACAACACATTCCTGTTAACATTTTATATTGCAGGAGCTACGTTGCAGCACCAGTTCTATATCATATCCTCTTATATGTGGATTTCCTCCTGGTACTTATGTAAAATCAAAGTTGCTACCATGAATATGTGAGCTAAGTGCTTATATGTACTTGTTTTTGATTGCTTGATATTCGAGATGAGTGCGTGAGCGCTTGATATGTATATATGTAGATATACATCCTTCTACTTGATTTTCCCATGATTGTCTACATATGTATATATGTAAATATGCATACTTTTACATGATAAATTCCATGAATGAATTATTAGGTATATAAACGAGTTTATACATATACACCCGATGATCCTATGAGAGACTTGATATATGTATATATATAAATATGCATACTTCTACTTAAATATTATATGAGAGACTTGAGATGTTATATATTAAGATATACGTCCAAAATTATGATGATTCTTGTGACTTGCTCCATGACTTGCTTGATTGTTTATGAACAGGGGATTCACCCTGGTTCATCTTGGTAGTGTGGTAAAGGAACGATTTCTGAACAGTACAACTCGACTTACTGGATCTTCGTCGTCGTAACATGATTTCATTTCAACATATGACAATGTTTCATTTATGTTATATTGTTTTGTAGTAGCGTACTGAGTCTTTTGACTCACTCCGTACTTTGCCTTCTAGTGTGCAGTTATTGATAGCCGCGTTGAGGCCGAGTAGATCGTGACTGTAGCAGATCGCAGCTGATCGATAGATCGAGATTAGATCGTGTGGTTCGTGATTGTAGCAACTGACTTCCCCGAGTAGTTTCTTGTGGAGCTCTATTCCTTTTAGCATCGTCATTTGTTTATGTACCTTGTTTTTCCTGTGAGACCGATATCTTGTAAAGTTACTTAGACTTTACGATCGGGTAGATACTTGGGTTTTGGTATTGTTTCTTCTTTGGGCCGACGTGTTGTGTCGTGCCGTTGTTCTTAGTCTTAGTGTTTATATTCATTTGTCTCCCGAGCACGCTGTAGCTTTGGGGCTTTTCTTTATTCTAGTTGTTATCATTGTTGGTTCACCCCGGTATGTTTTAGCCGTGGGTAATTGTTATATCAGGTTGCTTCCTTGTTGAAACGCCAGCCTGGAGTGCCGATGGTTTGTTTAGCGTCTGCAATGTTGCGGCACGCGAGTTTCGTTTTTTTTCCCTTCGTGAGATTTATGTCTCTCTTGGTCTCTTTGGCCTTGGTTTCAAGCTTCACAACTCAGGACTTCTTTTCCTTATCGCTTCCGCATATTTGAATTTTGTAAACCCCGTATTTTAGTACGGTCCTATTTATATGTTCGAGCTTGTTAGCTCGACTATCCGACTCGCACTACTGATTTAGAAGTGCGTATCCTCTTCTTGCCTTGTCCTAGCGTCACGGCCTTGGGATTCCGTTCTGGAATCCGGGTCGGGTCGGGTCGTCACACTTATAGTACTCCTTATGTTAGAATCTCTTAATTATTTGCTTCTGTATTTCCTTTCGAGGTTAGGCTCCTCTGTCCTCCCCTTTATAAGGGCAAGGCTGGTTGTCTAGATCTCCCTCAAGTTTTTTTCCTTTCATTCTTTTTAAAAAATCTCGCAGGGTGCGGTGCCACCTCTGTTTATTAAAAAAAAGGGTTATATTTACTATTAGTATATGTGAAAGTTGTATTGCTTGTTAATTAGATTATATTAGAAAAATCAAAAAATATTATAATTATCCCTTAATTCAAGTCCCCGGATAGGCTTTTACTACCCCCCCCCCCAGCCTAGGCACTAGGCACAGGTGTTGACGCCTAGCGAATTTTAAAACATTAACTATTATAATACTCTCTATATTTTGGATAAATATTCCTAGTTGACAAAGCAAAATGATTAAGAAGCGTAATAAATGACGAGCTATGAAAAGTGTCATAATACCCGTTACATTATTTTCTCTCTCTCTCGTTAATTATGTACTCATAACTCTCTCTATCTCTCTCATTAATTATTTACTTACCTAGTTAAAAGTATTAAATGAATGGTTATACCTAGTAAGCCTCTCCAATTATGTAGATCTGGACATATATGTGTGTAAGTCATCAGATCTGTAAATTATAATAAAACTTAAACGACAAAGTATAATAAAAATTAAAAATTTTGACAGATCTGAGTAAATTATAATAAATGTATACCAAAAACCTACAAAAACTATTCGAAATTGTAATAATCAATGTATACCAAAAAAATAGTTACTAAAATTACGTACTCATAAACCGTCAATATCCCAATAACCTACAAAAACTATTCGAAATTGTAATAATCAATGTATACCAAAAAAATAGTTACTAAAATTACAACATAAACCGACAAAACACATGCAATTAGATAGTTGTACAAACCGTGTGATGAAAGAAAAACACGTCCATCATTCATAACACATGCATCATGTTTGTCCAAATTTGTAATAACAACAGGAGCTGCAATATATATATATATATATATATATATATATATATATATATATATATATATATATATATATATATATATATATATATATATATTCGTCAATCGTGTAAAGACGGTAAAAATTAAAATACAAACTGCAATAAGTTAATTTTGTGGCAAACTAATTTAGATCAAACCAATTTATACAATTTATTATGAATCACATGGTAATTCATTTAACCAATTTATACAATATATTGTGAAAACTTAAATTAATTTGTTTTCCTTTAAATGTGTATAACAAATAGGAATGACTTTAAACAACACAACATTAAAAGTAGTTCACTATTTTTTTTTCTTTTGATGTGTATACCAATTAGGAGCGTCTTTAAACAACATCAAATTAAAAGTAGTATGAGATATCAAAAATTTATCATTTCCATTTATATTTTCTCATATACATAACAACATTAAAAGTATCATTTTAATTTTTATTATTTCATCAAAACTTTACATATATGACCTTAATAACAATTTTAATTACATATTTTTTTTTCATCAAAAAATAAACATAATAAAGATTTACACATTTTCGTACATCACAAAATTAAAAAACAAAACGGTCACACCATACTTTAAGAGTGGTTCATAGCAATACATAAAGTATGGAACTAAATTAAACATATGTAATTGAAAATCAACATTATAAAAGACACTTACAATCAGATAACGATAAAGATTTATCGTAAAGTAATTTTTTGTGCGCAATTTCATTAACACTATCACTACAACCATCATCATTACTCATTAAATCAATATTTGTTGAAGTGCTTGCTCTTGTGGCCTAGTAATCATGATCAAATAATAGATTCCGGTACTCCTTGAAGTCACTGCGTGTACATACATTAGTAATGAGATAACTACAAATAAAAGAATAATAATATATTGTATTAAACAAAGTAGCCTAATACCATTTGTCGGAGTTGGCCCACCTCGAGATGAAGTTGTATCTTTAATACTATGCAATAAAAAAAATACAACCAAATTACACCCCTTACAAAACTTATTAGGAAATTAAAAATATAAATGATAAAAGGCATATCATTAATTTGACCATTACAAATATATTACGGACTAACTGTTATCTTTATAGGAAAATGTCGGGGCAGACCTTTTTAAATAGCATTTGGTTGCCCCGTTCCCATGTTATTTTTATAAGCAAGAAAAGAGAAATCTTGCATCGTGATGCACAAAATAATGCACCACGATACATCACAATAGATAAAATTACCTTATTTTGGGCATCACGCTGCCGAAAATCTTACAGTGCAATGCATAAAGTGTCTTTTTAAGTTAGAAAAAAAAGATAGGGGAGTGGAGCGGTTATAAACTTGGCATAATATATTTTTTATGGGCACAACGATGCAGAAAATTTTGCATTGCGATGCACCTTCGTGACATTTCCGGTTGGCCAAAAAAGGGAACGAACATGTTAAAAACATATGAAAGGCCTTTCCTTTTTTGAAAGTTGATTACAGACCCTCTCCATTTTTAAACAGACAAAACGTCACTTCTTGCATTGTGATACACACAATATCGCTCCGCGAGGCATTAATTAAAAATCACAATGCATTAAATTGATTTATTTTTTGCATCGTTATTTAGAAAATCTTGCATAGGGATGCATCAATTGTACCTCACAATGCAGGAAATTAAAATTTTTAAAATTTTGATACACAAAATTTTGCATCCAGATGTAATGATTCACAAATATCCGATTTTTTTACAAGCCTGGGCAAGAGAGCAGTTAGAATGATACACTTCTTGGTCGCCCCTGTATTGTTTTTATAAGCAAGAAAAGAGACATCTTCCATCGAGATGCACAAAATAATGAACCACGATACATCCCAATATATAAAATTAGCTTATTTTGGGCATTTCACTGCTGAAAAGCTTACAGTGCGATGCATAAAGTGTCTTTTTAAGTTAGAAATAAAAAGTTAGGGGAGCGGAGCGGTTATAAACTTGGCATAATATATTATTTATGGGCACAACGATGCATAAAATTTTGCATTCCGATGCACCTTAGTGATTTTTCTGGTTGGGAAGAAAAGGGAAAGGACATGTTAAAAACATATGAAAGGTCTTTCCCTTTTTAAAAGTTGATTACAGCCCCTCTCCATTTTTTATACAAAAAAAGCGTCACTTATTGCATCGCGATGCACACAAAATCGCTATGCGATGCATTAATTAAAAATCACAACGCATTAAATTGATTTATTTTTTGTATCGTTATTTAGAAAATATTGCATAGGGATGCATCAATTGTACCTCACAATGCATGAAATTAAATTTTTTAAAATTTTGATACACAAAAATTTGCACCGAGATGTAATAATTCACATATATCCGATTTTTTTTTTTTACAAACCTAGGCAAGAGAGCAGTTACAATGTTTACGAAAATAACACAAAATTACTTTGTCCCTAAAAGCTTTATGAAAGTACAAATTTCTCCTTATATTAATCATCACATGGGCCAAATGAAATGGGCTACTTTTTATTTAGTGAGCCCAATTGAGATAATTCAATTATGGCACCTTGGCCCAAATCGGTACCCTAAACTAAGCAGATGAGATCAATTCCATTGTAAATATAAATGGAAACCTATAAGCTAGGGTTGCAATCACAATGGATATATTACATTCTCCCATATCCCAAGTCAAAACCCTCTCTGTCGTTCTCTTCCTCTTCTTTGGCATCTTGATCTCTTCCTCTTCTTCGACAGTCTGTTCTCTTCCTCTTCTCCTTCAGTCCGTTCTCTTCCTATTTTCCATCAGTCTGTTCTCGTATGACTCATCCACTCTGGTTTCAATTAATCTGAGACCTATATGATTTTTCTATAAAATATGGTGATCGAACCATTTCATATATTTGTAAGTTATTTTTTCCAATTTTATTTACAAAAGTTAATTGCTGCTTGCGTACATCTAACCCTTCCAGTCTACTTTTGTAGGGATTGTGAAGATTGATAGAGTTCATCTACAGACAATTCTCTCAATTGTACACAAATGAATGGTAAATCAGTAAAGAGTCAACGATTTGGGTTCGACCATAGCTACTTTATCGTTAAATCGAAGGTAACATCTGAATACATAATTATATTTCCTTTAAAATTTTAATTTTTATTACAATTTACTCAGATCTGTCAAATTTTTTAATTTTTATTATACTTTGTCGTTTAAGTTTTATTATAATTTACAGATCTGATGACTTACACACATATATGTCCAGATCTACATAATTGGAGAGGCTTACTAGGTATGCCGAGCCGGGGAGTTTGACGGCGTTGATGGGTCCGTCGGTTCCCAGAAAATCGACTCTGCTTGATGCTATGCCTAGTTGTTTAGCTACTAACGCGTTTTTCGCTGGTGATATTTTTCTCAACGGTCGGAAAACTAAGCTCTCTTTTGGTACTGCTATAAGTTCATCCGCCTAATCTCTTTCATTTTTTTGTAAGCCGTATTTTGAATCATATTTACTAAATTGTTAATATGGTTTGCTCTATGCAATTATCTGAGAAAACTCATGATTACATAATGTCTTTTTTTTTGGTCCTAAATTTAGTGAATGTGAGTTGGTATGATTTTACTTTTTCTGTCTTGGTGGCTTCGGCCTCCATGGCTGCCGCCGAGGACCCTCCTCTGGCGCCTCCCTCCCCATCTGCCAAGAAGTCTTTTGCGTCTCTCTTTGATTCTTCTTCTCCTTCTCGTGACTCCCTGCCGTTCATCCCTCCTTCCACGTACAAAGGGGAACCTGCCCTACGTCTTACTCCGGCTATGGTTTCTTCCCTCTCCAACCCGTTTCATCTTGCTCTTGTCGGTAAGTTTTCCCATGGCCGCCCATCTATGGAATCTATGCGAAAAGAATTCCTAACGTTCGGTCTTAAAGCGGGAGTAACCCTTGGACATCTTGATCACAAAACACGTCCTTATACAAACAACTCACGAGGCTGATTTTCAACGACTGTGGATTAAGGATCAATGGTATGTCGGGGCTTTTCCCATGAGGTTTTTCAAGTGGACTCAACATTTTAGGCCTGAAGTGGAGAGTCCTATTGTTCCTATTTGGTTTTCTCTGCCTAGCCTCCCTATTCACTTGTTCAATAAGCAAGCTCTTTTCTCCATAGCCAATATCATAGGCACCCTTTACTCATCGACTCCCTAACTGCTAATTTGACTAGGCCTAGCGTTGCTAGGATTTGTATTGAAGTGAACCTCACTCAACCTATCCCTAGTTGCATATGGATTGATAGCGGAATATCGGAGGGATTTTGGCAACCAATTGAAGCCGAGCGTCTTCCGCTATATTGTACTTTCTGCCATCGTCAAGGACATGACGGAGACTCGTTTAAGATATATCATAATCAGGTTAAAGGGAAGGCTATTCAAGAAGAACATGATGTCCCCAAGGGAGTAAGCTCTATCCAGACTAAAGGTACTGAGAATATTAACATCAAGATGGCATGGAAACCCAAGGAATCTATTATTCCCACTGTCAATGTTACGACCTCTCAAGCTGATTCTCCCATCCCTTCAGGCATGAAAAAATACTTCTATCAATATTGATAATTTGTGTAATTCTAATCTCCCTATGCCAGGCACAAGTCAGGATGTTCCTTCTAATAGGGTGGATGAGCACACCAATATTAATCAAGTTCCCATCAGTCCCACTTCTAACCCTATCAATGGTGAAAAGTCTCATGTGGAAGGAATTCAGGATCCTCCCTCGTTAAATAATCAGGCCAAGGATCATATTAATTATTCTTCTACCATTGAGGAGAATATTAATGAGGCCATGGAACAAATTAATTAGGCCATGGAACATATTAATGAGCTTTCTGATAAAGACGCAGCCGAGCACTTGAGGAAGCAGGACAATATTATCTCTCCAAACCGTTTTGTGGTTTTACAAACATGTGAAAAAGAAGATCAGAACTCTGATACCTCTCAATTTGACACCCTCAATTTGGAAACGGCGGGTAATAAAAAGTTGAAAGAAAAACCTTCGACTATTATGGTTGCTAAAAGAGCAACGAGGTCTCACAAGCATGCTAAGGTCCAAATGGGTACTGATGTTCCAGTTTCCCATGACGATTAAGCCTCTAGTTTGGAATATTTGGGGAGTGGTTAACGATTCCACAATGTCCCGATTAAAAAAACTGGTTTCAATTCATAAAATTTCTATTATTTCCATTAGCGAACCTATGATTGCCAAGTCGAAGCTTCCATTAATGGCTATGAAACTTAAGTTTCGGTTTTAATTCTGTAATCTAGCCGGCTCTATCTGTATTCTTGCTAAATCAGCTTTCACGTGCCAAGTGATTTTCGATTCTACTCAAATTTTCACCCTCAGCATTCGGCACTACACTTGGGATCATTCAGTTTTTTTTTTCTGCTGTTTATGCTAAGTGCTCAGCTTTGGAGCGTCAAGTTCTATGGAATGATCTTATTGAAATGGGGGCTAATTTCATCAATTCCCCTTGGTTGGTCATCGGTGACTTCAATATTATTTTGACCCCTCTTGAAAAAATTGGTGGATCTGGCTGGGATAGGCAGGGTGCTCATGAGTTTCAGGCCTGCCTTAATGCAACGGGTTTGACTGACTTGGGGTTCCAAGGTAGACAGTTCACTTGGTGCAATAATAGAGATGGAAATTCCACTATTTATCAGTGCTTGGATAGAGCAGTTTGTAATTTGGCTTGGTCTTCTTCTTTCGCCTCTACTACTGTTGAGCACCTCAACCGGACCTGCTTTGACCACTCTCCGATCCTGATTAATATTGTCTCATCCACGCCTCCTAGGCATTATCCCTTTAGGTTCTTAAACGTTTGGACTTCCCATCACACTTTTCTGGATGTAGTTAAAGAAGCTTGGAATATTTCGAATCGGGGCAGACCTATGGTTAATTTTGCGAACAAGTTGAAAAATGTCCGTTTGGCGTTGAAATCATGGAATAAGAATACCTTTGGAAAATCTTCCAGGCTATTAAAAAGGCTGAGGATGAGGTTCTCGAAAAAGAAATTATTTATGAGTCTAACAATTCTCCTTCTAATAGAGAAGCCCTGCACTCTGCTAAAGCCAACCTTCAGCACAAACTTAAAGTTGAGGAGGATTTTTAGAGGCAGAAATCTCATATGTGTTGGCTCAAAGATGGAGACGGTAATACTAAATTGTTTCATTCTTCTGTTAAACATTCTCGCAAAAAGCTCTTCATTCACAGAATTAAAGATTTGCATGGTCTGGTTATTACTGACGAAGAAGATATAAGGCAGGCGGCTGTTGATTTTTACAAGGATCAGCTTACTGCTTGTCCTTTATCTGATGAAGACTTGTTTTCGGCTATTCCTTCCATTATCACTCCTGCTCATAATAAGTTTCTCAATGCCCTGCCATCCCTTGTTGATATTAAAGAAGTTGTTTTTTCCCTTAGCGGCAATAGTGCGGCTGGTCCGGATGGTTTTTCGGGAAATTCTATACCTCCTGCTGGGACATTATTGCCGAGGATCTGCATCTTGCTATCACTGAATTCTTCTCTGGTTTTGAGATGCCTAAGTCTTGGTCTAGCACTTTCCTCCTCACTATTCCGAAATCTAGCAATATTGACACATTCAAAGATCTTCGTCCTATCAGCCTCTGCAATTTCTGTAATAAAGTTGTTACGAAGCTACTTTCTTCTCGTTTAGCTCTCATCCTCCCCCATATCATTTCAGAAAATCAGAATGCCTTCACTAAGGGTAGAATCATCCAGGACAACTTGCTGTTAGCTCATGAGTTATCTCATAATCTCAAGAAGAGTATTAATGGCTCTAATTGTGACAGCCCCAACCCGGACTCTATGGCAGAAACCCAAGGTTGTGCCGCCAAAAATCAATACTAAGAACAATTGCGGAAGCAACAACAACAAATTCCCGAGCTATCAAGCTCTAAGCTAGGAACAACCAAAGAGATAGTTAATCTCTTGGCCTAAAAATTCAACCCACGTGCCGCAACAATGCGCACAAACAATAAAACCACCTGCTACACAAAACTGTAATACAAGGCCAAGTCATCGGCGACGTACAACCGGAAACCAGCACTAAACTAATAGTCTAGAACTCACACAACAATAAAGATACTGAATGCCCCGCAGCTACTGCGTGCCCGGAAGACGACTAAATAAATAATAGAATGCGGTACAACGGCTCGACAGAACAAGTTAGCCACAAATACAAACTTAAACACAGCTCAAAGCAACTCTATCGAATTATAAAGTCTATATGACTTTACACACAATCGTTCTAATAGAAACAAAACTCCTCAACCAAAATGAATAACAAGGCTCCACGAGTTACGACTCGGGAAGGACGGCTGTCGTCTCAACGAACTAATCGACCTCTACACAAGCTATCAACCAAACAGCTCACGGCTACAACTACGATCATCTCGACTACTAACATTGTGTTCCTTCGTTTAATCAATACTATTTACTTGGTCAAAATATCAACAACTTACTTAGTACCATTTTTCGATTTTATATATTGATTTTGTAGTTACTTTCATTAACTACCGTCCAACTTTAGTTTGGCAGTTATACTATTTAAGTATTCAATCTGTTAGTAGGTTAAGTAGTAGTGGTTTGGATTTACTATATTCATTAAGTGTTTTATATAACCACTTGCTATATGAATTTAATCCATACTATTAAATTAGTCAAAATATCAACAACTTAATTAGTAGAATTTTCATTTTTATATATTGCTTTTGAAGTTAATTTAATTAACTGCCTTCCAACTTTAGAATTAGCAATTTTATATATTGATTTTATAGTTAATTTAATTAACTGTCTTCCTGATTTAATCAATTCTCTCTACTTCTTCCTATTAGTGATTTTTAAAATTAAGTATATAATGTACCAATGAACACTTTGCATGGTAATAAACCATTAAGTGGGAACTTAATTATATAATTAAGATTTAACATAGAGCTTTTCCAAGTACAATAAACTGAAACTAAGAAAATGGGATATATGGAATTTCATTCCTTATAAAAGAAATAACAAAACAATACCAAGATTCTGCATTTTCATCCATTTAGGCTTCTTCGTCAAAATAGATTCATAATTGCCCACCCCAAGTAGTTATCTTAGTTTTTCAATTGCTCCTTCTTCAAAAGACACAAACTAACCATCTACCTTACATTAGCTACGAACTTTTGCAACATTGGTCAATCTTTTTCAATCTTCACTTGGATTTTAGCCATCTTCTCATTTCCATGCCCACAGAACTCATCCAATAATGACCTCTTCAACGCCGAGCCTATCCCCTCATTAGAAACATAAATCTTTTTTACCTTTTTAACTGGTGTTGCAACCTCAACAGTTGCTTTGTTCAACTGTATAAACTATACAATGATGAGAATCATTTTTATTAAGTAATGTTTATGCTTAAAATTTATGACATACCTCATGCAATTCTCTTATTTCTGCAACATCCATCATCGGAAAAAAAATCATAATCATCATGAAGATGTCCAAAATATTTTGCAATCAATTTTTCATCCTTTATGACTTTTATAACTTGATACACATATGTATTATGTCCAGTTTGCCTTGCTTTAATCTGAATCTTGAAGATAAACTCCTTATCAACCAAAGATTCAATTTCTGTTGGTATTACCTGCTCAAAACATTAAGTTTACCTTTGTTAGTATTTAAAGAACTTAATTATGTATTTTTTTTAGCATGTACTAAATAATCTACTCACCTCATCCGCATATTTTGTTTTAAGCATTGTTGTGGATTGACCTATTACTTCATTAGATTCCTTGTGAGAACCCAAACCCCATTTCATGTTTGCCATTATTATAACATGTTTATTATATGTCTTTACATATTTGAGACTTCGTTTCATTCATATCTTGCTTGCATTGAATTGTTTAAGGCCTTAAGAGAGTAATGGTCTTCCATGCGTTGCATGCCTTGTTGTTGTTGTTTCGGGTGTTCGTATTAACGTGTTAGCACCTTAATAATTCTCATGAGAGTCTTAGTACCTTGCATTATGACTTAGAATGTTCATCTTATTTGTTTCATGCTTGGTTGGGAGTTTAGAAGCTTCGTTGCTTCGTTTGTGTTTTAAGGTTGTACATCATTGCTTGTATTGCCTTCGTTTCGTCTCGAGAGAAGTTCGGTTGAGTTCTAGGCCTTGAATACAAGCCATAACCATGATTTAACAAGCCTAATACATGTTCATTCTATCCTAGATTAAGTTGGGATTGATTTGTGTTTGATTCGTTGGCCAATTGCCGAGTGGTTCCAGCCATGTTTTAACATGTCTCGGATGTGTTTCGGGTGTGTTTCCGACTTGTTTTGGGCTTGGTTACACCTTAGGATTGTTGCCTTTGAGTTTGGACATGTTTAGGACATGTTTAGGACAACTTTAGGGTCAGAGCCTCGCGGTCGCATTGCAATTTTTGGCCTTGGCTCGCATGAGATGCTGAGAGCACATCAAAATGTGCAGATTTCTGGGATTGACCCCTTGCGGTCGCATGGTCTTGGGAGGATGCGACCGCATCCTCCTGTTTTCAGCAACATGATATTTTTTGATTGTTTTGGTTATTGACTCTTCACCCCTTGCCCCTTGGCCGACCTTGGGCACTCAAAGCCCCCTTTGTTGACTTGTCTAAGATGCTTTTGAACCCTTAGATCATCTCTTATCAATGGCTCTCATGCCATAGCCAATGAGAAGCCTCATAATGCCTTTCACTTGGATTGGGGGTTTTAAGGGAAGTATATAAACTCAATTGCAGACCTTCCAGCCATTTTAGCTCATCTAAAACCAGAAAACTTCAGGGACTTAAGCAATTTTCGGCCATGGAAGAAACCCTAGGTTGAAGGGCCATTTCCCGGAGATCCGGTGGTCCGATTGACGAACCGTGACCGCCAAATCGAAGCTCTTGATCACCTCTACAAGAATCCTTGCTCTAATCCACCTTTCCTCCATTAATCATAGGACTAAGGTGAGTGACAATTCCCTGAGATTTTCATGTTGAACAAAATAGCATGACCCCTTCATTATAGTTGTTTTAATGTTGATTTTGAACATCTTTTGTGAAGACACAACCTTCAATTCAACATATAAAATGTGAGTATGATTTTATGAAATCTCAATGAAGTTATGATTTTGACATTTATTAAAGCATGAATGTTGTTTGTATTAAGCTTGGGAATAACTCTTGTGAAAGAATTCGGTTCAATTCA
Source organism: Codonopsis lanceolata (assembly GCA_013146195.2). Taxonomy (NCBI): domain Eukaryota; kingdom Viridiplantae; phylum Streptophyta; class Magnoliopsida; order Asterales; family Campanulaceae; genus Codonopsis; species Codonopsis lanceolata. The sequence goes on from CM028379.1 coordinate 2,953,060, forward strand.
TGGTTTAACAAAATCACCGAAACTAGGGTTTGAAACTTCGAGATTGTGGTTAAGGCTAGTTCGAGGACATGAGCGGCTTAGTTATCAAGTTCTAAATGATCGGAGAACTTAGGAGAGGGCAATGTGATACATATAGTGTCGATGCTCTTCTCGGTTGAATTTTAGTAAAACTCACCGGAGTTGAAAATTAGGGAGTTATGAACAATACCGACTCCACAATCAATCCCTACGACGAATGTAGTTCGTTAGACTAATGAATTAGCTTTCGATACTTTGAGATGGATTGATGCTTATGCCTTGAGGTTTGTGTGCTTTTAAGACTCGATTGAGTTCTTATGCGGTTTATGAGATCGTGTGAAGTAAATGCATGATTGAGAGCATGTTGTAGAATAACGTATCTATTTGACATGTTGAATTCGCTCTTGTCGAATTCTTGTGTGATTCCTTAAGTGAGTAAACAACTACTTGTTGAATAAGTTCGCTCTTGTCGAACTTATTCCTTATTGAATTTCATGACGAGTAAACACCTACTTGGCATTGCATTAGTCCAGCTGGCATATTTGATTGAGTCATGGGTGTGACAATGCATCGCCGTCATGAGTTATGGGACTCATGATAGTGATGGGTTGTTATACCGGGTTTTTATCACACACGCCTCCACTGTTGGCCACAGTGGGAAGTAGCCCTTTCTTTGTAACCAAGAGAGCACATTGGAAAGTCTAATTACCAAGTAGAGAGCTTGGTAACCGAGTAGAGCTCGGTACAGTAGAGAACTTCGATACTTTGATACACTAATCACGGGTATCATTGGCACGAATGTTAACGCTGTGTATTGCAGGAGCTACGTAGCGGCACCGGTTTCATATCATATCCTCTTTATATGTGATTTACCTTTATAGCACTTATGTAAAACAACGTGCTACCATGGATATGTGTTTTAAGTGTTTATTAAATGAGCGCTTTGATTGACTTGATATTAAAATGATATCTTGATATGTACGCTGCATGATGCCATGACATGCATAATTGTTAACTCACAAAGTCTTTATGACTTACCCCCTCCCTTTTACTGCTTTAGATCCGAGCCGATCAGGTACTGCTCGTTGAGGTGCAGCAGGATTTTCTCTTGTCCGTGATCGCACGAGGTTGTGATTTTAGATGTCCTTGTTTTGTTACGTTCGTTTTGTAAGGGCCATTTGGGTATAGCAAGTCATATAGACTTTGCTTGGGAACTTTGTGTATTTGGATTTATTGTCCTTACTTGTAGTTCATGTATCCTATTTTGTGTCGCATGTACGCCGAGCCTTGTATAGTCAGTATTATGGTTCATCTGTTTTAAAACTTCCATTGGGCATTACTTTAGCTCTTATTTAAGTATGTTGTTCTCAGGCATGTTATAGCCGTCGAGGTATATTTGCATGAACTGTAGTAGTGTTGGGTTCCGTAGTAAAGTCGCCGATGATTTGGTATAATTGTATTAATTGTTATATCGGGTATAAAAGTTTTAAATTATTCCGCCTTTTGGTGCCGAGTCGCTTCATCTCGAAATGTTGCGTCACGTCGTTTTCTAAAAGCGAGTCTTTGCATGTATTGTTGTCCTATTTGGACGACTTGACTTGTGATTCCATCTCGGGGTCCGGGTCGGGTCGTCACAGTTGGTATCAGAGCTTTATAGGTTAGCTATCGGCCAGGATAGGTTCCATGGCCTGGGTGGGTTGGTTATTTGTGTGATTTCTAACGTCGAGTGATTTCTTATAGGTTCACGATGGTGGAGACTAGACACGATGCGAATACCGGAGGGTCCTAGCCGGTGGAGGCGGTGTTGGTCAAGGTGGCAGAGAGAATAGACAGGTGACGCAGACCTCCTCGCAGAGCAAAGTTGACCCTAATGCGCACATGGCAGACATGTATCGCCGTATGCTTGCCTTTATGACTGAGATGGCCCAGGGAGGTCAGCCAGGGGGAGTACCACTTGCACCACCACCACCACCAGAACCTGAGGTGAGGCAGCCGCCACCTCGTGTTGATGTGCCTGTTGATCCTAGAGGTAGGAACACGCCTTTCTGGAGAGATTCTTGAAGATGAAACCTCCATCTTTTGAGTGAGTCTGATGGTATTCTTGAATTGTGGCTTGAGGACTTGGAGAAGATTTTTGACCGCCTGAGGAAGAGAGGGTTGTACTATATAAGCCGAGGGAGCCGCCAACCGCCAAATTGGTGGAAAGTTTTGCTTGCTAGGCTGGAATCGCCTAATGGGGTCCCTAGAGTTGCTAACTTTGAGAGGGAGTTCAGGGCTTCATATGTTCCTATGGTAGTGAGACAGAGGAGAGAGAAGGAGTTCCAAGACTTGGAGCAGGGTTCTATGTCCGTGGCTCAGTATTCGTCTAGGTTCACTGAGTTGTCGCGGTATTGTGCACATCTTGTACCGGACGAGCCTCAGAGAGTTCTCAAGTTCGTTAAGGGCTTGAAGACAGAGTTTAGGAGGCAGCTTTTGTCTCTCTTGATTGGTGATTATCGGGGCGCGGTAGATCGTGCCTATGAGATAGAGAGAGATATTGAGGAGCACAGGCCGAAGCCTTCTGTGCAGTCTTCACATCAGCCTCAGTCATCTCAGGGAGCTTCGCAGCATTCTGGGAGAGGCCAGAGTTCGGGGAATCGGTCTGATCGTAGGGGCAACCGTCGTAACGGTGGCCATGGTAGCGATCAGCAGTGCTGGGGGACAGTCTGGGCAGCCGTCTGAGAGTCGGGATAGTCGCGCTCCATCTTCTCAGGGGCAGCAGGGACAGAGGAACAGTTCTGTAGTATGTTCTCATTGTCAGCGCACGGGGCACGCAGTTGAGCAGTGTTGGACTAAGACTGCTAAGTGTCACGGGTGTGGGGAGACGGGTCATTTGAGGAGAGATTGTCCTAAGTCTGGTGCTAGTCAGTCAGTGGGTTCACGTTCCTGATCGGGGAACAAGAGATAGTGATGGGCGACCGGAAGGCTCGGGCACGAGTATTTGCGCTTGATCGGCGTGGTGTCCCGAGTCTACTTCAGTGATTGGAGGTACACTCTCAGTTTTCGGTCATAGAGCTCGAGTTCTTATAGATCCGGGGTCTACTCATTCATATGTCGCATCTCATTTTATTGATCATTTATGCGTATTGCCTGCTCAGTTGCCATATGTGCTTGAGGTGTCTACACCGTTGGGTGATTGTATGCTTGCATCTGAGGTCTATAGGGGTTGCGATGTTCTTGTTTGTGATCGGGTTTTGCATGCGGATTTGGTAGTATTGCCTATCCGGGATTTTGATGTGATATTGGGAATGGATTGGCTATGTGTTTACCATGCTTTAGTAGATTGCCGTCGCAAGAGGGTTACTTTTTGCCATGCAGGAATTCCGGAGTTTGTGTTTATTGGCGATCATGCTATGAGAGGTATACATGTTATTTCTGCTTTACGGGCTAGAAAACTTCTATCTCAGGGGTGTACTGGGTATATTGCTTGTGTGCTTGATACTAGCATGTCTACTGTTAGTATAGAGGATGTGCCGGTAGTTAATGAATTTCCGGATGTCTTTTCGACTGATTATGCATTACCTCCCGACCGAGAGTTAGAGTTTTGCATTGAGTTATTGCCCGGTACTTCACCTATTTCTAGAGCACCGTATAGGATGGCTCCAGCTGAGTTGAGAGAGTTGAAGGAGCGCTTGTGAACCGCTTGATAGAGAGTTTATTAAAGCCGAGTGTGTCTCCAGGTGGGGTGCACCGGTTTTGTTTGTGAAGAAGAAGGATGGTAGTTTATGCGTTTATGCATTGACTATCGCCAATTGAATCAGTTACTATAAAGAATAAGTACCCATTACCTCACATTGATGACCTCTTTGATCGGCTTGGAGTGCATTGTGTATTCCAAGTTAGACTTGAGGAGTGGTTACCACCAGTTGAGGGTTCGCGCGGAGGATGTCCCGAAGACAGCCTTTCGTACGCGTTATGGCCATTATGAGTTTGTTGTGATGCCGTTTGGGTTGACAAACGCGCCTGCTGTTTTTATGGACTTGATGAATAGGGTGTTTCATGAGTACCTTGATTGCTTTGTAGTGGTGTTCATTGATGATATCCTTGTGTACTCGAAGTCACGAGAGGAGCATGAGCATCATTTGAGAGAGGTTCTTACTGTGTTGCGTAAGAAAGCGACTTTTTGCTAAATTTAGCAAGTGTGCTTTCGGCTAGAACAAGTTGCTTTTCTTGGGCATGTTGTGTCAAGTGATGGTATCGCAGTGGATCCATCGAAGGTTGAGGCTGTTACCAAGTGGAAAACTCCTAGTACGGTGACCGAAGTCCGTAGTTTCTTGGGCTTGGCGGGTTATTACCGTAGGTTCATTGAGGGATTTTCCAAGATTGCCACTCCTATGACTAATCTTACTCAGAAGAAGTCTGCTTTTATTTGGAGTGACAAGTGTGAGGCTAGCTTTCAGGAGTTGAAGAGGAGGTTGACTACAGCTCCGGTTTTAGCTTTGCCTAGTGGTTGTGAGAATTTCGTGGTTTATTGTGACGCTTCTTTGGAAGGCTTGGGTTGTGTGCTTATGCGAGCGGAAGGTTATTGCCTATGCTTCTAGGAAGTTGTCACCGTATGAGCAGAATTATCCGACTCATGATCTTGAGTTGGCAGCTATTATCTTTGCGCTTCATAAGTGGAAACACTATCTGTATGGAGCTAAGTTTGAGGTGTATACGGATCATAAGAGTCTCAAATACCTTTCTCACGTATGAGTTAAATATGAGACAGGCGTTGGATGGAGAAGCTTAAGGATCACGATTGTACTATCTTGTACCATCCGGGGAAAGCGAATGTTGTAGCAGATGCGTTGAGTAGGAGATCCTACATGTCTTGTTTGATGATGAGGGAATGGAAGATGCTCGAGGATATCCGTGAGTGGAGTCCTATTGTGAGTGAGCATAGTGTTCTCTTTGCTAGTGTTCGTGCTACACCAAGCAGTTATTTGGGTTGATCAAGGAAGCTCAAGCCACGATCCAGCTTTGATGAAGATTATCGATGGATTGGGTGAGAATAATACACCCGAGTTCGCGATAAATAGATGGGATCTTGACATTTCAGTAGGGTTTATGTCTCTTCTTCCGATGAAGTGAAACGATGGTTCTTGATGAGGCTCACAAGGCCAAGTATACGATACATCCGGGAGTACTAAGATGTACCGTGACTTGAAGAGGCGCTTTGGTGGAATGGGATGAAGAGGGAGATAGCCGAGTATGTTTCGAGATGTCTTACGTGTCAAGTTAAGTTAAGCAAGAGCACCGTAGACCTCGGTTTGCTTCACCCACTTGAGATTCCAGAGTGGAAGTGGGAGCATATCACCATGGATTTTGTTACCGGGCTGCCACGCATCGAGAGGCTTTGATGCAGCTTTGGGTGGTCGTTGATAGGTTGACTAAGTCTCTCATTTTATCCCTATTGCGATTTCCTACTTTGAGTCAATACAGTACATTCGTGAGATTGTGAGACTTCATGGTGTACCTAAGTAGCATTGGTCGATAGAGATCCCAGATTTACTTCTGTTCCGCATTCTTTGCAGAGGCTTGGCACGGTCAATTTCGCATCAAGTCACCCACAAATCGATGGTCGGCCTGAGCGATTGATACGCATTTTGAGGATATGTTACGTGTGCAGCATGGATTTCAAGGGTAGTTGGGATTTTCATCTACCGCTGGTCGAAGTTCGCGTATAATAACAGCCTATCGGGCCTAGCATTGAGATGGCGCCCGTGAGGCATTGTATGGGCGTAAGTGTCGATCACCCATTTGCCGGGATGAGGTTGGTGAGGCTAGTTGGGGGTTCAGAGATGGTGCAACGTCACCGAGAGTGAAGTCGACAGAGATAGATTGCTTACTTACAGTAGTAGACGTAAAAGCTACGCCGACAACCTGAGACAGATCTTGAGTTTCGTGTTGGTGACTTTGTGTTCCTCGGCGTACGCCTCTGCGTACTAGTTGCTCTGGGAAGAAAGGGAAGCTTTCTCCTGTGTTTATTGGTCCGCTCGAGATCTTAGAGCGGATTGGTTCTTTGCGTGATACTCATGCTATCACCGCCTATATCGGGTGTCTCATGATGTGTTTCATCTCATGCTGTAAGTACTTGAAGGACGCAGTCACATGTCCTTACTTACGAGGAGATTACCGAGCCCGATCTTTCTTACATTGAGAAACCGTGTGAGATTCTTGATACCAAGGAGCAAGTCTTGGGACTAAAACGGATTCCTTTAGTGAAGGTCCCAGGAAGAATCATGATATCGAGGAAGCCACAATGGGAGACTGAGCTTG
>CM028379.1:2959477-3038355 GCA_013146195.2 Codonopsis lanceolata
CTGACCCTGTCTACACTCCTGGCCAAGATCATGACGTGTCTAGTCAAGGAAATCTAATGGATTGATTTAAATTCATCCTTATCTATGTTTGAATTTAAATCAAGACATTCTCTCGACATCTCAGATCCGCTAAAGCATTTTTCCGAAAAGGTGAAGACTTTTCGCCCAATGTTGAAAGCATGAAAAGTAGATCTGTCACCCATCTGCTCCCAACAACTCTCGATCCGACATCCGCATTGTCCCACGCTTTAGAAGATCTCTAAATCATTCCTCGCTCTAGATATCCGTGAAGACGAATTTCTTGATCGATCCATGCATTTAATGCATTCAACCTAATAGAGTCGTTAAAGTCTTCGCCTTCTCCAACGGCTCTTTGATTGCACCTCGCTATAAATGCCGCCATTAAAGACCAAGAAAATGAAATCGAACACTTGTCGAATTGCTCAAACTCTACAACGACTCGCCTTAATACTCCGTGCATTCAAGAGATTCTTAACAAATCTAGAAGTCCTCAACAACAAGAAGATGTTCATCAACACTTATTGTTTTATCTTTTGTTGTTTTCATTCTTAAGCTATTTCTACACTAATTAAATATCTTGTTTACACGTATATTTAATTCCTTAGACCCCAAACACAAGTCAATATTTTGTACACGATCCATTGGAAACATTCTTTGTAATAGATCTAGTGGAAAACATAGTGCACTATTTAAATCCAAGGTTGATCCTTCCTGGTGACGTAGCACTTTTTATAGTGTGAACCATCCCAAAATACTTGTGTTATTCCTTTAATGTTTGTCCGCTATTTGAACTATTTATTACTTTGGTTATCTTTATCCCTTTTACAGCCAGAACTTAAGTAACTTGTAAAGGTCTACCTGTAGTCCTTATCTAAGCATTGAACATCTACTTCAAGATCTTCTGTTACTTCAATCTTTTCATGATTGCAAGTACCCTTCAAAGAACTTATCTAAAAGTTTTTAAGTGTACAATAAGCTATTCAACCCTTCTAGCTTTTATTATTGTGCCCGTTGGGACATTAATTAGTATCGTGAAAGCCTTAATCTTCGAAACAAGTTTTTCCGAGATTAAACTCTCGAGAGATACGATCAAATGGCACAAACACACTACATGTTGCCTACATCTATGCTAACCACGTCCCAATATTGGACGAAGGTCATTTTGATGTAATGGAAGGATAAGTAATGCGATTTATGAACTCCATTGACAACAGTTATGGAAGCCAGATCTGCAGTCAACATATACCAATGAAGGCCAACCTTCTAGCCTCCATCGCCGGGAATCCTATGTAAGTTCCCAAAGAAGAATGTAATGGACGAGATCTATTTAAAACTAGTAGAGCTTGACAGCAGTTATCATATCATTACTAGCTCTCTAGACATACGCACATACCACCAAGGATTCACATGTACAACTACAAAAAGAGATGGAAGTTTTGTGGAATACTTGGAAGTGGAGACCAAGACACAAGAGATAATGTAGTAAAGCACACATCCAAAGACACTCTTCAAAAGGATCCTAAGGAAACTTGAGACAAGCACGATCACTCAGTGAGGTAATAAATAGCCGCTTTCTCTTGGTAAAGCTTATAACAAAAAGGAAATGAAATCATGAGGTTTCTAGGCTCTCTAGGTAGCTTATGGCATGTTAAGACCACGGCTATGAAAGAATCTAAAAACTTAAACGAGATGACTCTCCGTAGTCTCTACGCAAGTTTAAAGGTTTATGAGCTTGAAGTAAATCAAGCCCTAGAGCAAGACAAACGCTCGAACCTGCCCTGCCTATGGTCCAATAAGAAACCACTGTTGAAAACAAACCTTCCACCTCCCCGCGAAAAATGATTTTCTATCGCATCTAATATTATGTTTGTAAAACGCCAAAATTTGCTAAATATGGAAGGAAGAAACACACACCAACAACCTTTTAGAAAATCGGTGAAAGCTCATCTAAGAAGAGCTTGTGTGTTACAATTGTAGAAAACCGTCATTTTTGCCTCCAAATGTCCTAAGCCAAAATTTGAAGCATACCGAAACCTTCTTATAGAAAATTTCAAAAACAAAAAGGTATGTTGGTCAAGACATAGAAGACAAACGTGTTGCTGCATTGATTTGAGGCCGATTTAAGAGGAAGAGGACGATTGTGAGCAAGCTAACATATGCTTAATAGCTCATGATTCAGTCCCACCTAAGACTCTCAAAATGAAGTCGAAATCTCACCACCCCTTAGATAAAAGTGAGATCAACAATGAGAACTTCAAGAAGAACTTCTCAAGGATAATCAGATATGCTTGAAGAATTTAATTCCTTCGTAGTAGCCTATGTTAAACTTGCCAAGAACCGAGAAACTTATGCCGAGAAATCTGATGGCAAATTGAGATTCAAACTCTCAATAGTCAACAAGAAAGTATCAAGCTCAAAGGAGAAAAACAAATTCCTTTGTGACAAAATTGAATGTCTAACTAAGCACATCAAAGGACTTGACCTAGAAAAAATTGCCTTGCAAAAGACAATTGACTCTTGGAACCTCCAAGGATGCCTCAAGAAATCCTTTCAAGCCACAAATCTAGTAAAGATAACTCGCATAGGATATTCTCAGATGAGCCCAAGATGACATTCCCTTCACCATAGAGAAAGGTGAATCCGAGACCGCTAATGATATCTCTTTCTCTAAAACGACATTGGAAACAAAGGGAAACAAGGCCTTGATTATTCAAGTGTTCCTTATGTTTACCCCAAAGTTCTAAAAGATGATCGATTCAAATGAGAAACCCGAGGTAAGAGAGCAAGTCCGCCGAACAACTCGCTAAGGCAAAGTCCGCCGGCAAGAGACCCACTAAGTCTCTACCGGTAACTATCAAGTTTGTCTATGAAACAGCAAGGCCTCTGCACTCTATTGAAAGTTGCTAGTATTCTACCGAATCCTCCTAAGAGGGTAATCAACGTAAAAGCTAAAGCTAAAACTGGTGATAACTTACCTAGAAGATTCAAAAGAAACCAATTAAGTCTACCGGCCAACAGCAAGCCGAACCAAGAATGAATGTCAAGAAAAGAATCCATCATAATCACCTCGCTAAGCCACCGACAGCTCAGATGGAAATTCCATTTATGTCATTCTGTATTGCCTAGGCCATTTGGCCCCACTCCTGCTAGGTTCACTCTAAGATCCAGAGACCTAGTTCTCTCAAGGTCGCGTATGGGTTCCAAAAGGTTGCTAATCCTTAGGACCCAAAAAGAAAATAAAGGGGACCTTGTTGCTTTTAATTTTTTTCAGATTGCTTCATGGCTATAGAATCGAAAACAAAAAGACCTGTACTGGACAAGGGTCGCCAAGACACATGACAGAAACGTAAGTCTACTTGTATATAGTCAAGCCAAAGGACGACCGTTATTTTCGGAGACAATGCAAGAGGAAAAACAATGGATATGACTCAATCACTAGAGGAAGTCTCTATCAACAAAGTTTCTAGTGAGTGGCTTAAAGCACAATCTATTGAGCATATCCCAATTCCCGCGACAAAGGATTACTATGCCAATTCAACTCCAACAAGGCTCATCAAATGTGAATCAAGGCTCAACACATCGACCGGCAATAGACAAAGAAATGTCTATGTCGTGGACCTAAATCTTCTAGGGAGATTCTCAAGCACTTGTGCCTAGTAGCTAACAACGTTCGTGACAACATTGGCTATGGCACAAGCGTCTCGATCACCTCAACTTCAAGCACCTCTCCAAGCTCTCAAAAAATGGGCTTGTCGAAGGTCTACCTACGGTGTCTGCCGACCATGACGAAGTTGTAAAGCTTGTCAACTAGGAAAACTTTCCAAGTCTTCCTTCAAAAGAAAGTACGTGCATCTTATCAACAAGCAGACCTCTTCAACTTACGCATATGGATCTCTTTGGACCAATCACAACAGTCAGTATTTCTGGAGACAAGTATACATTTGTAGTAGTTGATGACTACTCTAGATTCACTTGGATTGAAACAATGACATCAAAAGATGAGGCGTATGATTTGGTCAACTTTGCTCTTTTCGTAAGACTTCAAACTCAAAAGCTTGAAGACATTAGTGACATAAGATCGGACAACGTACTTGAATTCAAGAACAAAACTTCACTACCGCCGGTACTCCTCAACAAAATGGTGTAGGCCTGAGCGGAGGAACGAACACGATTGAAGTAGCAAGAACAATCTTTGCCGCGTAAGCTAAACTTCCAAAGTACTTAAGGCGTAAGCGATCAACTCTGCATGTTTTACCTGCAACAGATCCCAGTAAACAAGTTTCATAATAAAACTCCATATGAAATATGGAGAGGAAAAGCCCCAAACATAGGATTTCTTAAAATCTTCGGTTGTAAATGTTTTATTCTTCATAATGTTAAAAGAATATAGAGGAAAATTTGATGCAAAAATCGGAGCGAAGGAATTTTTCTAAAGGGTATTCCAAACATTCAAAAGCATTTCGCATTTTCGGTAAAACTCATTTGAAAATTTTTAGAATACGTGCATGTTTCTTTTGATGAATATGACTTGTTCGAGCCTAGAAAGGCTCGAATGTTGCTAATGATTATGATAATGATGAGACATGTACAAATAATGCATCCACTTCCACTCCTCATCGAGCAACAGCTGAGACCCTCCAAGATCGCTAACCCTTCACCGGCACTGAACTCGCCGGTACCGGTTCAACTCTTACATTGACCCTCAACCCATCTCTCGTTTTACCCCAATCACCTTTGCTGCATCACTCATCCTTCTTGTTCACGAGAAAATGAAGGTTTCGAAGATCCTATCTCTTCGAACAGTTTTGGTGAATCTCCTTCTCAACCTACTCCGAATTCTTAAGGGAAGAAACCACCGAAGTGATCTTCCTCAACCATTATTGAAACAAGAGATCATCCTATTTCTCAAATCATTGGTGATCTCAACACGGGAGTTCGTGCGAGAAATAAAGTTCGAGAAGAGACTATGTTTGCATATGCATTCGTATCGAACTTCGAGCCAAAGAAGATTGATGAAGCTATTGTAGATCATAACTAGATTGAAGCTATGCGAAGAAGAGTGAACCAGTTTGAAAGATGCAAGGTGTGGAGCTTAGTTCAAAGGCCGTGATCATCCGGTCATCGGCACCAAATGGGTATTCGAAACAAAAGAGATGAAGATGGTAATGTCACGAGAAATAAAGCGAGGCTGGTTGCTCAAGGCAGTCGATAGGAAGAAGGAATTGACTTTGATGAACCTTTGCTCACTGTTGCTAGACTAGAGGCAATCGAACTCTTTCTAGCCTATGCCTCGTTCATGGACTTCAAAGTGTATCGAGATGGATGTAAGAGTGCCTTTTCGAATGGTGATCTTCAAGAAACGGTATACGTGGAGCGACCTCAAGATTTGTTATTCAAGACAAAGCGGATCATGTCTATCGACTCAAAAAAGCTTTCTATGGCCTAAAGCAAGCTCCCGAGCTTGGTATGAAACACTATCCAAGTTCTTGATAGAACAATGATTCATGAGAGGAAGGATAGACACTACCTTATTCATCCTCAAGCACAAGGGTCATTCACTGGTACAAATCTATGTGGGCGACATCATCTTTGGATCAACTAACCAAAGCACGTGTAAAAGATTCGAGAAGCGATGCAAAGCAAGTTCGAGATGAGCATGATGGGTGAACTTACCTACTTTCTAGGACTGCAGATTCAACAGACTTAGACGGAATCTTCATCGGCCAAACCAAATATGCAAAGGAACTAATCAAAAAGTTTGGTCTTGATTCACCAAAGGATTTGAGACTCCAATGTCTACCGGCGCCATCTTGACAAAGATGAAAAGGGAAAGCAAAGAGAACATGACCAAAGTACCGAGGAATCATAGGTTCACTTTCTTTACCGCCATGAGACGACATTATGTTTGTTGTTTGTGTTTGTGCAAGATTTCGAGGCGGATCCAAAGGAATCACATTTGCTTTCTTTGCCAAGCGTATCATCGAGATATGTTTCTACAACAACAAATCTAGGCATCTGGTATTCCAAACACAACAATTTCGATCTAATTGGATACTCAGATGCAGACTATGCAGCCTGCAAAGTGAGCAGAAGAAGCACCAGTGGGACGTGTCAATTCCTTGGAAACAGACTTGTCTCATGGTCTTCCAAGAAATAAGGTTCAGTTGCAAACTCAACTACAGAGGTGAATACATTCTTTGCCATTTGTTGCTCTCAACTCCTATGGATGAAGCAACAACTAGTGGACTACAACATCAAGGCGCAAATTGTCCAATTATGTGTGACAACACATCGGCAATTCAGTCTCCAAAAATCGATGATGTACTCCAAGACAAAGCACATTGATATTCGTTATCACTTCCTCAAAGATCATGTGGAGAAAGGTAACATCGATGCGGAATATGTTCCAAGCGAGCATTAATTAGCGACATTCTCACAAAGCCACCTTTGGATGCCACCGGTTTGCTTAGTTAAGGAGAAATCTTGGTATGATTGATCCTACTGCTTAATTTTAAAGTTTTATTAATGTTTCTCTCATACCGGTAGACTTAGTTTTAGACTGACCAGAAGACGTAAGTTTCCCTTTACCGGAAGACTTAAAGGTCAGTATTCTTTCTTAGTCTATTTTAGTTAAAGAGGTTTCTAAAGCAATAAAGGGGGTCAAGGGTAAAATTGGGACTTAGAAAATATCTTAAGTTCCGCTTTTGCGCTAAAATTTTCGTCTTTAAATAGACCTTGAACCGTCTTTTCCAAACTTTACTGAAACCCCTTTGTCAAAAATATTTCTCTCCTTATTCAAACTCTCTATCTACGCTTTTGACTGCTTTCTTTATTCCCAAATCTTCTTGTTTCTTCTTCTCATCAAACATCAATGGTATGTTCTTCTCTACTCTAATACTTTGTATTTCTTGTTCTTGTTCGCATTTCATTTCTTAACCTAATTATTTCGGAATACGAAAAGACACTTTTGCGTATCTAACAGTATCCGCCATTGTTGTTCTTAAAAACCAAGAAACTAACAGTCGTTTATATGCTTTCAATGTTTACTCTCTTGAAAAACTACTGTTATACATTTCTCTGGTTTGAATACTATAAATAGTCTAGGGTTTCAAGTTTTCATTTTGAAAATTTCCAATTATCTAAGAAAACCTTGAAATCTCTGCTTGTTTAGTTCTTGACGTAAAAAGCCCTAATTTTTGATTGCATTTCTTTCAGGCAAAAACTTCAAAATCAAAGCGTGAGAGCAGGAAGAAACTGGACCCAGAAACTGACATTCCTCCTAGTTCAGATGTCAACCTTCCGGGATATCTAACTTTTCCCGCCTCTCATGACATCATCGTTGCCCTAGACCCAAAACTCTATATTCCCGGCATGTGCATTGACCTCCAATCAGTCTGCACAATAGCCGCCGGAGTCAAGGCATGCCAGGATATGAACGCCTCTGGAATACTTCCCCTCTTCTGCCTAAACGACAAGGCCGGAAGAAGTAGCACCTACTGAAGAGGAGCAGGACAAATGGATTCGGAAAGAGATAAAGGAAAGCCAAAAGGACCAGACTCTAGTCAGACCAACTCCTTCCACAGCCCAGCCATCCTCTCAAACTCAACCAACCTCTTCTTCCCAGCAGCCTTCTTCTCAAACCAAAGACCACACTCACCCTCACTGCTCTCTCTAAACCAAAGCGAAGAAGACTTCGTAAAACCTTTCAAGATCAACCACTGGAGACCTCCGCCTCTACCGATGAAGCGGTGAGTCTCTATTCAGCTAAGGAAGAAAAAAGGTGCGCGTACCAAGCCTTCTACCGCCACCAACCCACTGCAGACAACCGACCACCCTCCTCAAGTTAGCCAACCATCTACTGCCACACCAAACCAACCAAATCCTTCTGAGTCATCTACTCAGAGTACTTCACCCCCTCCGGAGGAGTCTATCCCTCAGGAGGAACCTCAAAGACAGAGGAGCCTACCCGAACCCCAACTCCTCCTCCTCCTTCGCCATTCAACTACTCTCCTAACCCATCTACCCCTACCTCACCCCGCCAAAACCAAACCACTTCTTCAACACCATCCAAACCAATAGACTCTACTGCTGCCAAGTTCCTCTTTTAACTTTCTTCAGTAGCAGAGCTCTTCTCCCCTGACCAACAACCACCTCAACCTACCCTTCGCAAACCAAAATCTCTTTTCTACCCTGCCACCTCTTTCTGGTTCTCTACCGACCCCTTACCTAAATCTTCCCTTATCAGTGAAAATTATAACACTGATATGGAGCTCAATTCCCCACCAACCCCTCCTCCCCTCCACCACAAACCATCTCTTCCTCTACCGATACCATACCGACCCAGGACTCTTCCTCTACCGATACCATACCGACCCAGGACTCTTCCTCTTCCGACTCCATCACTCCTGCTCTCCAGCAACCCTTAGGCAATGTCTCACGAAGCCACTACCTGCAGAGTACGGCTCCTATTCACATTGGCCGGGGAAACAACTTCTTCTCGGTAGGCCAATCTTTGAAATTTTGTCAAGGCTAGACGCCATCTATGAACGGCTAGGCGAACTTACTAGCATCACTACCGCTACCACCGAAATAGCCACTGCCGCTTCCAAAGCCAACGACCGAACTACCGCTCTTCTCAAACAGTTTCAAGAAGATGTCTTGACACGCTTTGGACAGATGAAACACGAGTTCACGGACGTAAAGATCAATGTCGAAGCTCAACGCCAAGAATGTGTCTGACTCTGCTCATCTCTCTTCTACGAGCTGTTCCATGCCATCACACTTCATCTCAGCAGCGGTCGCCCTCCTGTCCTTGAGCTCAACAACTTAGCTCGAGACTCTACTCACGACGTAATGAACGCTCATCGTGCTCGTGATCTGGCCATCACGGAGGAGAAGCAAATGAGATCAATCAACCATATGCTGATGGAAGAGAACAGTCGTCTTCGTGAAGAACTCGACTACCGCTCTCGTTCCACCAGACCTCCCACTGATGCCAATGATGAGTACATACAAAGAGTGGAAGAGCTAGAGTGACAGCAAAGGGAAAAGGAAGCAGCAGACAAAGGCAAAGGGAAAAGACCTTGGTAGATTTGTATCATTTCTTCCCTTTACCTTTGTATTTATCTTATATTTTGAAAACTCTGTACACATTAAACATCTTGTTTATAATACAGAAGATTATCTGCTTTTCAAAATTGTCTTATGTTTAAATTCTTGCTATTTCATTTTCTATATCTGCTTAGAATTTAAACACTCAGTTTAAATTTATTTGAACTACTACTGATCTATGTGCTATTCTATGATTTCCTTATTTTTGTATGCACTTAGATTAGTCTTTACACTTGAGGTGCTCTTCTGTTTGATAGAGGCATGTCTTCCGCTACTATATATATAAATCTCTTAGACATGCTATTATCTATCACATAGTCAGTTATAGCCCTCATTTGTAGTAATGATGACCAGATATAAATAGGAGGAGATTGTTGATTCTTATGTTAGATTTATATTTGTTCAGTTCATTACCCTAGTTTTATACTTCAGTGGCTAATCGGGCTGCGTATCGATTAGCGTGGCAACTGTGTACAGAACTTTGCCAAGTATAGCTTTTATAGTACTTCACAGGTTCAGCGGAAGACCTCTTCAACAGCTTCACCGGAAGACCTGCTCCAGCTCACAATCGGCAGACCCTGTCTACACTCCGTCAAGATCATGACGTGTCTAGTCAAGCAAATCTTAATGGATTGATTTAAATTCATCCTTATCTATGTTTGAATTTAAATCAAGACATTCCCTGACATCTCAGACCCGCCGAAAGCAGCTTTCCGAAAAGCAGGAAGACTTTTCGCCCTGAACAGTGAAAGCAGGAAAAGCAGACTGTCACCTACTGTCTGCAACTACTCTTAGATCTGACATCCAGATTGTCCCATGTTTTAGAAGATCTCAGAAATCATTCCCTGCTCTAGATATCTGTGAAGACGAATTTCTTGACTCACAGCCCCATGCATTTAATGCATTCAACCTAATAGAGCTGTTAAAGTCTTCGTCTTCTCCAACGGCTCTTTTGATTGCACCTGCTATAAATGCTACCATTAAAGACTGAAGAAAACAGATATCGAACACTTGTCGAATTGCTCTGAAACTCTACAACGACTCAGTCTTAATACTAAGTGCATTCAAGAGATTCTCAACAGATCTAGAAGTCCTCGTCAACAACAAGAAGTTGTTCATCAACACTTATTGTTTTATCTTCTTGTTGTTTTCATTCTTAAGCTATTCTTCTGCACGAATTAAATATCTTGTTTACACAGATATTTAATTCCTTAGACCCCAAACACAAGTCAATATTTTGTACACGATCCATTGAAAACATTCTTTGTAATAGATCTAGTGGAAAACATAGTGCACTATTTAAATCCAAGGTTGACTGCCTTAGTGGTGGACGTAGCACTCTTTATAGTGTGAACTGTGAGAACCCAAACCCCATTTCATGTTTGCCATTATTATAACATGTTTATTATATGTCTTTACATATTTGAGACTTCGTTTCATTCATATCTTGCTTGCATTGAATTGTTTAAGGCCTTAAGAGAGTAATGGTCTTCCATGCGTTGCATGCCTTGTTGTTGTTGTTTCGGGTGTTCGTATTAACGTGTTAGCACCTTAATAATTCTCATGAGAGTCTTAGTACCTTGCATTATGACTTAGAATGTTCATCTTATTTGTTTCATGCTTGGTTGGGAGTTTAGAAGCTTCGTTGCTTCGTTTGTGTTTTAAGGTTGTACATCATTGCTTGTATTGCCTTCGCTTCGCCTCGAGAGAAGTTCGTTGAGTTCTAGGCCTTGAATACAAGCCATAACCATGATTTAACAAGCCTAATACATGTTCATTCTATCCTAGATTAAGTTGGGATTGATTTGTGTTTGATTCGGCCAATTGTCGAGTGGTTCCAGCCATGTTTTAACATGTCTCTGATGTGTTTCGGTGTGTTTCCGACTTGTTTTGGGCTTGGTTACACCTTAGATTGTTGCCTTTGAGTTTGGACATGTTTAGGACATGTTTAGGACAACTTTAGGGTCAGAGCCTCGGCCGCATTGCAATTTTGGCCTTGGCTCGCATGAGATGCCGAGAGCACATCAAAATGTGCGATTTTGATTGACCCCTCATGGTCGCATGGTCTTGGGAGGATGCGACCGCATCCTCCCTGTTTTCAGCAACATGATATTTTTTGATTGTTTTGGTTATTGACTCTTCACCCCTTGCCCTTGGCCGACCTTGGGCACTCAAAGCCCCCTTTGTTGACTTGTCTAAGATGCTTTTGAACCCTTAGATCATCTCTTATCAATGGCTCTCATGCCATAGCCAATGAGAAGCCTCATAATGCCTTTCACTTGGATTGGGGGTTTTAAGGGAAGTATATAAACTCAATTGCAGACCTTCCAGCCATTTTAGCTCATCTAAAACCGAAAACTTCGTGGACTTAAGCAATTTTCGGCCATGGAAGAAACCCTAGGTTGAAGGGCCATTTCCTGAGATCCGTGGTCCGATTGACGAACCGTGACCGCCAAATCGAAGCTCTTGATCACCTCTACAAGAATCCTTGCTCTAATCCACCTTTCCTCCATTAATCATAGGACTAAGGTGAGTGACAATTCCCTGAGATTTTCATGTTGAACAAAATAGCATGACCCCTTCATTATAGTTGTTTTAATGTTGATTTTGAACATCTTTTGTGAAGACACAACCTTCAATTCAACATATAAAATGTGAGTATGATTTTATGAAATCTCAATGAAGTTATGATTTTGACATTTATTAAAGCATGAATGTTGTTTGTATTAAGCTTGGGAATAACTCTTGTGAAAGAATTCGTTCAATTCATGGTTTAACAAAATCACCGAAACTAGGGTTTGAAACTCGAGATTGTGGTTAAGGCTAGTTCGAGGACATGAACGGCTTAGTTATCAAGTTCTAAATGATCGGAGAACTTAGGAGAGGGCAATGTGATACATATAGTGTCGATGCTCTTCTCGGTTGAATTTTAGTAAAACTCACCTGAGTTGAAAATTAGGAGTTATGAACAATACCGACTCCACAATCAATCCCTACGACGAATGTAGTTCGTTAGACTAATGAATTAGCTTTCGATACTTTGAGATGGATTGATGCTTATGCCTTGAGGTTTGTGTGCTTTTAAGACTCGATTGAGTTCTTATGCGTTTATGAGATCGTGTGAAGTAAATGCATGATTGAGAGCATGTTGTAGAATAACGTATCTATTTGACATGTTGAATTCGCTCTTGTCGAATTCTTGTGTGATTCCTTAAGTGAGTAAACAACTATTGTTGAATAAGTTCGCCTCTTGTCGAACTTATTCCTTATTTGAGATTTCATGACGAGTAAACACCTACTTGGCATTGCATTAGTCCACCGGCATATTTGATTGAGTCATTGGTGTGACAATGCATCGCCGCCATGAGTTATGGGACTCATGATAGTGATGGGTTGTTATACCGGTTTTTATCACACACGCCTCCACCGTTGGCCACAAGGGGGAAGTAGCCCCTTTGCCGTAACCAAGAGAGCACATTGGAAAGTCTAATTACCAAGTAGAGAGCTTGGTAACCGAGTAGAGAGCTCTGCATCTCGAGTAGAGAACTCGATACTTTGATACACTAATCACGGGTATCATTGGCACGAATGTTAACGCTGTATTGCGTGAGCTACGTAGCGCACCGGCTTTCAGATCATATCCTCTTTATATGTGATTTACCTTTATAGCACTTATGTAAAACAACGTGCTACCATGGATATGTGTTTTAAGTGTTTATTAAATGAACGCTGATTGACTTGATATTAAAATGATATCTTGATATGTACGCCGCATGATGCCATGACATGCATAATTGTTAACTCACAAAGTCTTTATGACTTACCCCTCCCTTTTATCGCTTTTAGATCCGAGCCGATCGCATCGCCGCTGAGGTGCAAGCAGATTTTCTTGTCCGTGATCGCACGCGACGAGGTTGTGATTTTAGATGTCCTTGTTTTGTTCTCGCTTTTGTAAGGACGCCGGGTATAGCAAGTCATATAGACTTTGCTTGGGAACTTTGTGTATTTGGATTTATTGTCCTTACTTGTAGTTCATGTATCCTATTTTGTGTGCCAAGCATGTACGCCGAGCCTTGTATAGTCAGTATTATGGTTCATCTGCTTTTAAAACTTCCGCCGGGCATTACTTTAGCTCTTATTTAAGTATGTTGTTCTCCCAAGCATGTTATAGCCGCCGAGGTATATTTGCATGAACTGTAGTGTTGGGTTCCTAGTAAAGTCGCCGATGATTTGGTATAATTGTATTAATTGTTATATCGTATAAAAAGTTTTAAATTATTCCGCCTTTTGGTGCCGAGTCGCTTCATCTCGAAATGTTGGCCACGCCGCTTTCTAAAACCTGAAGTCTTTGCATGTATTGTTGTCCTATTTGGACGACTTGACTTGTGATTCCATCTCTGGTCCGGTCGGGTCGTCACGCTTGGTATCGAGCTTTATAGTTAGCTATCGGCCAGATAGGTTCCATGGCCCGGTGGGTTGGTTATTTGTGTGATTTCTAACGCCGAGTGATTTCTTATAGGTTCACGATGGTGGAGACTAGACACGGCACGAATACCGGAGGTACCGGTCCTAGCCAGGAGGCGGTGTTGGTCAAGGTGACAGAGAATAGACAGGTGACGCACCTCCTCGCCAGAGCAAGTTGACCCTAATGCGCATTACGGCGACATGTATCGCCGCATGCTTGCCTTTATGACCGAGATGGCCCAGGAGGTCAGCCTGGGGAGTACCACTTGCACCACCACCACCACCGTAACCTCGAGGTGAGGCACCGCCACCTCGTGTTGATGTGCCCGTGATCCTAGAGGTAGGAACAACGCTATTCTCGAGAGATTCTTGAAGATGAAACCTCCATCTTTGAGGGTGAGTCCGATGCCGCATTGCCGAATTGTGGCTTGAGGACTTGAGAAGATTTTTGCAGCCTCGGACCGCACCGAGGAAGAGAGGGTTGTACTAGCCGCTTATAAGCCGAGGGAGCCGCCAACCATTGGTGGAAAGTTTTGCTTGCTAGCCGAATCGAATGGGGTCCCTAGAGTGTGGCCTAACTTTGAGAGGGAGTTCAGGGCTTCATATGTTCCTATGGTAGTGAGACAGAGGAGAGAGAAGGAGTTCCAAGACTTGGAGCAGGGTTCTATGTCCGTGGCTCAGTATTCGTCTAGGTTCACTGAGTTGTCGCGGTATTGTGCACATCTTGTACCGGACGAGCCTCAGAGAGTTCTCAAGTTCGTTAAGGGCTTGAAGACGTAGTTTAGAGGCGCCTTTTTGTCTCTTCGCTTGATCGATTATCGGGCGCGTAGATCGTGCCTATGAGATAGAGAGAGATATTGAGGAGCACAGGCCGAAGCCTTTCTCTGGTAGCGCTTCACACGCCTCGCCATCTCGTGGAGCTTCGCAAAGATTCTCGGGAGAGGCCGTAGTTCGGGAATCGGTTCGATCGTAGGGCAACCGCCGTAATCGGTGGCTATGGTAGACAGCAGCCTGGGGATACCGGGCCTGCCCGAGAGTCGGGATAGTCGCGCTCCATCTTCTCAGGGGCAACAGGGACAGAGGAACGCTTCAGTAGTATGTTCTCATTGTCACGCACGGGCACGCAGCTGAGCAAAGGTTGGACTAAGACTGCTAAGTGTCACGGGTGTGGGGAGACGGGTCATTTGAGGAGAGATTGTCCTAAGTCTGGTGCTAGTCAGTCAGTGGGTTCTGTTCCACAGTCAGGGAACAAGAGAGATAGTGATGGGCGACCGAAGGCTCAGGCACGAGTATTTGCGCTTGATCAGCGTGGTGTCCCAGAGTCTACTTCAGTGATTGGAGGTACACTCTCAGTTTTCGGTCATAGAGCTCGAGTTCTTATAGATCCGGGGTCTACTCATTCATATGTCGCATCTCATTTTATTGATCATTTATGCGTATTGCCTGCTCAGTTGCCATATGTGCTTGAGGTGTCTACACCGTTGGGTGATTGTATGCTTGCATCTGAGGTCTATAGGGGTTGCGATGTTCTTGTTTGTGATCGGGTTTTGCATGCGGATTTGGTAGTATTGCCTATCCGGGATTTTGATGTGATATTGGGAATGGATTGGCTATGTGTTTACCATGCTTTAGTAGATTGCCGTCGCAAGAGGGTTACTTTTGCCATGCCCGGAATTCCGGAGTTTGTGTTTATTGGCGATCATGCTATGAGAGGTATACATGTTATTTCTGCTTTACGGGCTAGAAAACTTCTATCTCAGGGGTGTACTGGGTATATTGCTTGTGTGCTTGATACTAGCATGTCTACTGTTAGTATAGAGGATGTGCCGGTAGTTAATGAATTTCCGGATGTCTTTTTCGATCGATTATGCATTACCTCCCGACCGAGAGTTAGAGTTTTGCATTGAGTTATTGCCCTGGATTTCACCTATTTCTAGAGCACCGTATAGGATGGCTCCAAATGAAGTTGAGAGAGTTGAAGGAGCAGCATGTGAACCGCTTGATAGAGAGTTTATTAAACCGAGTGTGTCTCCGTGGGGTGCACCGGTTTTGTTTGTGAAGAAGAAGGATGGTAGTTTGCGTTTATGCATTGACTATCGTCAATTGAATCAGGTTACTATAAAGAATAAGTACCCATTACCTCACATTGATGACCTCTTTGATCGCCTTCGTGGGTCTCTGTGTATTCCAAGTTAGACTTGAGGAGTGGTTACCACCGCTGAGGGTTCGCGCGAGGATGTCCCGAAGACGCACGCGCTATGGCCATTATGAGTTTGTTGTGATGCCGCTTGGGTTGACAAACGCGCGCCGCTTTTTATGGACTTGATGAATAGGGTGTTTCATGAGTACCTTGATTGCTTTGTAGTGGTGTTCATTGATGATATCCTTGTGTACTCGAAGTCACGAGAGGAGCATGAGCATCATTTGAGAGAGGTTCTTACTGTGTTGCGTAAGAAACAGCTTTTTGCTAAATTTAGCAAGTGTGCTTTCTGGCTAGAACAAGTTGCTTTTCTTGGGCATGTTGTGTCTAGTGATGGTATCGCAGTGGATCCATCGAAGGTTGAGGCTGTTACCAAGTGGAAAACTCCTAGTACGGTGACCGAAGTCCGTAGTTTCTTGGGCTTGGCGGGTTATTACCGTAGGTTCATTGAGGGATTTTCCAAGATTGCCACTCCTATGACTAATCTTACTCAGAAGAAGTCTGCTTTTATTTGGAGTGACAAGTGTGAGGCTAGCTTTCAGGAGTTGAAGAGGAGGTTGACTACAGCTCCGGTTTTAGCTTTGCCTAGTGGTTGTGAGAATTTCGTGGTTTATTGTGACGCTTCTTTGGAAGGCTTGGGTTGTGTGCTTATGCAGAACGGGAAGGTTATTGCCTATGCTTCTAGGAAGTTGTCACCGTATGAGCAGAATTATCCGACTCATGATCTTGAGTTGGCAGCTATTATCTTTGCGCTTCATAAGTGGAAACACTATCTGTATGGAGCTAAGTTTGAGGTGTATACGGATCATAAGAGTCTGAAATACCTTTTCTCACAGAAGGAGTTAAATATGAGACAGAGGCGTTGGATGGAGAAGCTTAAGGATCACGATTGTACTATCTTGTACCATCCGGGGAAAGCGAATGTTGTAGCGGATGCGTTGAGTAGGAGATCCTACATGTCTTGTTTGATGATGAGGGAATGGAAGATGCTCGAGGATGTCCGTGAGTGGAGTCCTATTGTGAGTGAGCATAGTGTTCTCTTTGCTAGTGTTCGTGCTACACCAGTGTTATTTGGGTTGATCAAGGAAGCTCAAGCTCGATCCTTTTGATGAAGATTATCGATGGATTGGGTGAGAATAATACACCCGAGTTCGCGATAAATAGTGATGGGATCTTGACATTTCAGGGTAGGGTTTGCGTTCCTTCTTCTGATGAAGTGAAACGTATGGTTCTTGATGAGGCTCACAAGGCCAAGTATACGATACATCCGGGGAGTACTAAGATGTACCGTGACTTGAAGAGGCAGTTTTGGTGGAATGGGATGAAGAGGGAGATAGCTGAGTATGTTTCGAGATGTCTTACGTGTCAGCAGGTTAAGGCTGAGCACCAGAGACCTGCCGGTTTGCTTCAGCCACTTGAGATTCCAGAGTGGAAGTGGGAGCATATCACCATGGATTTTGTTCTTGGGTTGCCACGCACTGCAGAGGCTTTGATGCAGTTTGGGTGGTCGTTGATAGGTTGACTAAGTCTTCTCATTTTATCCCTATTGCGATTTCCTACAGTTTGAGTCAGTTGGCAGCGTTGTACATTCAGGAGATTGTGAGACTTCATGGTGTACCGGTTAGCATTGTGTCAGATAGAGATCCCATTTACTTCTAGGTTACGGCATTCTTTGCAGAGGCTTTGGGTACGGTCAATTTCAAGATCTGCGTTTCACCCACGCCCGATGGTCGACGGAGCGATTGATACGCATTTTGGAGGATATGTTACGTGCGTGTGCTATGGATTTCAAGGGTAGTTGGGATTCTCATCTACCGTTGGTCGAAGTTCGCGATAATAACACTATCGCCTAGCATTGAGATGGCGCCGCATTTGAGGCATTGTATGGGCGTAAGTGTCGATCACCGATTTCGGGATGAGGTTGGTGAGGCTAAGTTATGGGGTTCGAGATGGTGCAACAAATACCGAGAGTGTGAAGTCGATTAGAGATAGATTGCTTACTACCGTAGTAGACGTAAAAGCTACGCTGACAACCGGAGACGAGATCTTGAGTTTCAGGTTGGTGACTTTGTGTTCCTGAAGGTATCGCCCCGGCGCGGTACTAAGCGGTTTGGGAAGAAAGGGAAGCTTTCTCCCAGGTTTATTGGTCCGTTCGAGATCTTAGAGCGGATTGGTTCTTTGGCGTATAGACTTGCGTTACCACCGTCTATATCGGGTGTTCATGATGTGTTTCATGTTTCGATGCTTCGTAAGTACTTGAAGGACGAGTCACATGTCCTTACTTACGAGGAGATTACCTTTGAGCCCGATCTTTCTTACATTGAGAAACCGGTGAGGATTCTTGATACCAAGGAGCAAGTCTTGAGGACCAAACGGATTCCTTTAGTGAAGGTCCTGTGGAAGAATCATGATATTGAGGAAGCCACATGGGAGGATCGAGCTTGAGATGAGGGAGAAATACCCTTACCTGTTCGAGATTTCTGGTATGAATTTAGGGACTAAATTCCTTTAAGTGAGGGAGGATGTGAGAACCCAAACCCCATTTCATGTTTGCCATTATTATAACATGTTTATTATATGTCTTTACATATTTGAGACTTCGTTTCATTCATATCTTGCTTGCATTGAATTGTTTAAGGCCTTAAGAGAGTAATGGTCTTCCATGCGTTGCATGCCTTGTTGTTGTTGTTTCGGGTGTTCGTATTAACGTGTTAGCACCTTAATAATTCTCATGAGAGTCTTAGTACCTTGCATTATGACTTAGAATGTTCATCTTATTTGTTTCATGCTTGGTTGGGAGTTTAGAAGCTTCGTTGCTTCGTTTGTGTTTTAAGGTTGTACATCATTGCTTGTATTGCCTTCGTTTCGTCTCGAGAGAAGTTCGGTTGAGTTCTAGGCCTTGAATACAAGCCATAACCATGATTTAACAAGCCTAATACATGTTCATTCTATCCTAGATTAAGTTGGGATTGATTTGTGTTTGATTCGTTGGCCAATTGCCGAGTGGTTCCAGCCATGTTTTAACATGTCTCGGATGTGTTTCGGTGTGTTTCCGACTTGTTTTGGGCTTGGTTACACCTTAGGATTGTTGCCTTTGAGTTTGGACATGTTTAGGACATGTTTAGGACAACTTTAGGGTCGAGCCTCGCGGTCGCATTGCAATTTTTGGCCTTGGCTCGCATGAGATGCTGAGAGCACATCAAAATGTGCAGATTTCTGGGATTGACCCCTTGCGGTCGCATGGTCTTGGGAGGATGCGACCGCATCCTCCTGTTTTCAGCAACATGATATTTTTGATTGTTTTGGTTATTGACTCTTCACCCCTTGCCCCTTGGCCGACCTTGGGCACTCAAAGCCCCCTTTGTTGACTTGTCTAAAGATGCTTTTGAACCCTTAGATCATCTCTTATCAATGGCTCTCATGCCATAGCCAATGAGAAGCCTCATAATGCCTTTCACTTGGATTGGGGGTTTTAAGGGAAGTATATAAACTCAATTGCAGACCTTCCAGCCATTTTAGCTCATCTAAAACCAGAAAACTTCAGGACTTAAGCAATTTTCGGCCATGGAAGAAACCCTAGGTTGAAGGGCCATTTCCTGAGATCCGGTGGTCCGATTGACGAACCGTGACCGCCAAATCGAAGCTCTTGATCACCTCTACAAGAATCCTTGCTCTAATCCACCTTTCCTCCATTAATCATAGGACTAAGGTGAGTGACAATTCCCGAGATTTTCATGTTGAACAAAATAGCATGACCCCTTCATTATAGTTGTTTTAATGTTGATTTTGAACATCTTTTGTGAAGACACAACCTTCAATTCAACATATAAAATGTGAGTATGATTTTATGAAATCTCAATGAAGTTATGATTTTGACATTTATTAAAGCATGAATGTTGTTTGTATTAAGCTTGGGAATAACTCTTGTGAAAGAATTCGGTTCAATTCATGGTTTAACAAAATCACCGAAACTAGGGTTTGAAACTCGAGATTGTGGTTAAGGCTAGTTCGAGGACATGAACGGCTTAGTTATCAAGTTCTAAATGATCGGAGAACTTAGGAGAGGGCAATGTGATACATATAGTGTCGATGCTCTTCTCGGTTGAATTTTAGTAAAACTCACCGGAGTTGAAAATTAGGAGTTATGAACAATACCGACTCCACAATCAATCCCTACGACGAATGTAGTTCGTTAGACTAATGAATTAGCTTTCGATACTTTGAGATGGATTGATGCTTATGCCTTGAGGTTTGTGTGCTTTTAAGACTCGATTGAGTTCTTATGCGGTTTATGAGATCGTGTGAAGTAAATGCATGATTGAGAGCATGTTGTAGAATAACGTATCTATTTGACATGTTGAATTCGCTCTTGTCGAATTCTTGTGTGATTCCTTAAGTGAGTAAACAATTACTTGTTGAATAAGTTCGCTCTTGTCGAACTTATTCCTTATTTGAGATTTCATGACGAGTAAACACCTACTTGGCATTGCATTAGTCCAGCTGGCATATTTGATTGAGTCATGGGTGTGACAATGCATCGCCGTCATGAGTTATGGGACTCATGATAGTGATGGGTTGTTATACCGGGTTTTTATCACACACGCCTCCACTGTTGGCCACAGTGGGGAAGTAGCCCCTTTGCTGTAACCAAGAGAGCACATTGGAAAGTCTAATTACCAAGTAGAGAGCTTGGTAACCGAGTAGAGAGCTCGGTACCCGAGTAGAGAACTCGATACTTTGATACACTAATCACGGGTATCATTGGCACGAATGTTAACGCTGTGTATTGCAGGAGCTACGTAGCGGCACCGGTTTCGTATCATATCCTCTTTATATGTGATTTACCTTTATAGCACTTATGTAAACCAACGTGCTACCATGGATATGTGTTTTAAGTGTTTATTAAATGAACGCTTTGATTGACTTGATATTAAAATGATATCTTGATATGTACGCTGCATGATGCCATGACATGCATAATTGTTAACTCACAAAGTCTTTATGACTTACCCCCTCCCTTTTACTGCTTTAGATCCGAGCCGATCAGGTACTGCTCGTTGAGGTGCAGCAGGATTTTCTCTTGTCCGTGATCGTACGCGACGAGGTTGTGATTTTAGATGTCCTTGTTTTGTTCTGTTTTGTAAGGACGCTGGGTATAGCAAGTCATATAGACTTTGCTTGGGAACTTTGTGTATTTGGATTTATTGTCCTTACTTGTAGTTCATGTATCCTATTTTGTGTACCGGCGCATGTACGCCGAGCCTTGTATAGCTGTATTATGGTTCATCTGTTTTAAAACTTCCGCTGGGCATTACTTTAGCTCTTATTTAAGTATGTTGTTCTCCGGCATGTTATAGCCGTCGAGGTATATTTGCTTGAACTGTGTAGTGTTGGGTTCCGGTAGTAAAGTCGCCGATGATTTGGTATAATTGTATTAATTGTTATATCAGGTATAAAAAGTTTTAAATTATTCCGGCCTTTTGGTGCCGAGTCGCGCTTCATCTGAAATGTTGCGTCACGTCGTTTTCTAAAACTGAGTCTTTGCATGTATTGTCGTCCTATTTGGACGACTTGACTTGTGATTCCATCTCGGGGTCCGGGTCGGGTCGTCACATTCCTTGCCCCATAGCAAGAATGATGTGTTTCCCGTGAAATCGACCACACGTAGTTAAAGCTTGTACCTGTATTGTGCATTCTTGTAAGGGAAAACAAACCGTAAACATTTTCAATTAGAAAATATTACTGTTTTAAAAAATTCAGACCTGATATTACCAACTGCATCAAATGAGTCGCATCTGTCGCAATAAAACTTTCCAGCAGCAGGAGTCATTTTCTTAGGACAGTGAATACATGCAATGTACCACCAATTCATTCTTGAATCTATGAAATCCATTCTTCCATGGAAACAATAGCTCCCTACCTATTGAAAATATTATTTTTGTATAAAAATTTAGTTTGAGAGCAGAGTATTGAAAATTAGTTCAAACAATTCAAATGAAAATTACAATGTATAATTACCTCATTCATCTCATGGAGCTGCTCTATTGTCCTAATCATCTCCTACGAGCTCTCGAATTCTTGAACTGCAGTATGTCCTCCTTCAATTGTTATGGTAGTTATTGGCATGATTGCTTTATTATTCGAAATCAAACTAATTTGGAATAGCAACGGACATTAGTCTTTGTTTACATTTATTATGTGTTAATGGATTATTTAGTAATATCAGTATCATAAATAATTACTGCAACAGTTTACATACCAATTACGAAATTGTGATATTTCTTATATTTTTCTATTGATAATGACTTTGCTAACATAGAAAGTGTTTGATATTCTAACCATATTGCGAAACTTTCTTGCGCGACACATTTGGAGGAGGATTATGACTGGTTCATCAAAAATTTTAGCTGAATGATTCATCAGTATATCCACATATTCGCCCCCACAATGTGCATGCGAGTGTTTTCCCACTAAAAAAAAAAAACATAGTCAATATTGAAATTATGGAGTTTATAAATATGTTGAGGCACACAGTAAATAGATTTAAATGATTTAACTCAGCATCTTCTAAAATAATATCTATCACTTGGGCATGTCGACCTGGCAACTCTTAGTGTTGTGGCGAGTTCTTTGCTTTCAGCTTCCCTAGTATATCTTAACAACATTGGAAAATAAATGTTTTAGAAATTGTGTAATAATAAATACATAAATACAAAATGATTTGTTTCAAAATTATCTTACCAATCAATTGCGAGTCATCAACTTCATCTATGTTGGATAAATAATCAAAAGACTTCAGATCATAGATTTTAATTGGGAACTTTTCATCAAAAATTTCAGTAACCATTGTTTTCCCAAGAAACATAATTTTATACTTCCCAACTGTAGTTTTAAAATTCATTATGTTATCAGCTACAACAAAATCTTTTATAACATATAAATGATTTTGTTTCAACACGGATTTGAATCTGCCTATGTGTTGTTGCTTGATAGTAGCATGAATTTTGGAACCCTGCGGGAAGATGGTGAATCAGATACAATACAGATCACAATAAAAAAATGTCGCTATAATGAACAGAACCACATGAATATGAATTTATATATATATATATATATATATATATATATATATATATATATATATATATTAAAGAAACAGGGACGGCACCCTGCAAAAATATATAAAAAGGAAAAAAGAATACAAACTGGAGGGGGACAACATGCCTAACCCTGAAACAAGGAAGGGCACAGGAGCCCGACCTCGAAAAAGAAACAGAACAAAAAAATCATCTACGACCTGGCCGAAACGTGGTAAACCCAAGGTTATCCATAGCTATAAGGCTTTTGGCCTTACCAGGTAGATCCGCAAAAGAATTCAAAATTTTAGACTCCCTATGACTGTACGCAAAACTAGCCAAATAATCCACCTCCTTATTATGTTCTCGATAGACATGAGACAGCCGAAGAAGCGAGAAAGATTACTGCATCTTCTGAGGTCATAAATATATTGCCAAGGAACTCCATGTTTATTCAGCAACACCTTCATAGCTACCAAAGAATCAGATTCCACGTCCACATTAACCAACCCCAAAGAGTGACACAACTGCAAACCATCACTAAGGGCCACAATCTCAGCCCGCATGTTGGTTCCGGAACCATAAAAAGAGGAAAAAGCAGCCACTAAAGAACCATTATCATCACGAATAATCCCTCCACCCGAGCAAACACCACCCCAAGCCGAGCCATCCGTATTAAGCTTATATCTACTCGAAGACGGAGGACACCATTTGAGCCAAGATCCTTGCCGAGCCTCAATACGCTAAACTGGAATTGCAGCAGCCATCAAAACCAATTCAGCTTTATGAGAATTTTGAGATTTTTTGGTTTATAGATTAAAGCCATTTCTCTAAGATCAATCAGTACCCGAGAAAATTTTTTATCCACCATCATTGGAACTCCTTCAAAATATGCAGCACATCTAGCCTTCCAAATCTCCCAGCACATGTACATGAAAGCTCCCAGACGACAGGCCACAGATTTACGACGGAGAGAACCTTTAGACCAAAAGCCGAACAGGTGAGACAAACTAGAACCATAACAGCGCACTCCAAAAGTCTGAGCAAGACGAAACCAGAGAGCTTGAGCCGATTCAGACTTAACAAATAGGTGATGTACAGATTCTTGGCAGGGATTCTCGAAACAGCACACACATTTGGAGACCACCTGAACGTGTCTAGACTGAATGTTTTAATCGACCGGGATAGCATTATGAAACAACTTCCATATAAAACAACTAATGTTAAGAGGGATCCAAGGTTGCCAGATTTTTTTTGCCCAGCCCAAAACAGGATGTTTTAGACGAAAATGATCCCAAAAGCTAGCAACTTTAAAATCTCCCGACGACGAAAGAGTACATATAAGCTTATCCGACACTTCATCAACACAAACAATCGTTTTAATTATATCATGAAGATCTGTATCCACCAACGGGGCTAGCTCCTCAAAATTAATTAAACCATCTCGAACAGATAAATTGCGATCCATTGGAAGGGGACCACCTAAACGAACTCCACACCAATTGGAATCCCAAAAAGAAATTCTGCCATGCCCAACTATCCAGTGACTACACTGCTGAACTCTCCACATTTGACCCATTATAGCTCTCCAAGGTCTCGAGGCAGCCATAGGAATATGAAAACCTGAATCTCCCCCATATTTGGTCCAACAAAACCGAGCCCAAAGGCTTGTTCCTTGCATGGCACTCCAAGCCAATTTGGCATGCAAAGATTCCATGATATCCGAGAGAAATCTAATGCCCAAACCCCCTTCCTTAAAGGGTTTGCAAATCTTTCCCCAAGCTAACCAATGAATGCGAGAATCCCCATTTGAACCCCATAAAAAATTAGCCATTTTCATCTCAATGCGATGAAGAACCGTAGACGGGAACGGGATTGCAGCCAAGGCATATATCGGAATACTGCAGAGGACAGACTTAACAAGGGTAAGTTTAGCTCCAAAGGACAGAAGACGAGCTCCCCACCCATTAATGCGCTTAGAAATCCGATTATCATAATCCTCAAAATAACTTCTTCGAATTCGACCCTTAAAAAGGAGAAGATCAAGATACTTCAGAGGCCACACTCTATGAGAACATCCAGACCATTCTCCAATCTGAGCAATCTTCCTACCCGAACATCTTTTAGAAACAAAGAAACCACTCTTTTGAATATTAACAAGCTGCCCCGAACTCTGCTCATAACACGTCAAGACTTTACGTAAACCCAAAATAGAGGCTTTACCCGCATTGCAAAAAAGAAGCATGTCATCAGCGTAAAGAAGGTGCGAAATAACAATATCCCCATTGCCATGATGAAACTGCTTAATCCCCCCTTCTCGGACGGCCTTGTTGATATTATAAGTTAAAACTTCTTGGGCCAAAATAAACAACAGCGGAGATAAAGGATCTCCCTGTGGAACACCACGATGAGATTTAAAAAATCCAAAGTTCTCCCCGTTTATACGTAACGAATACCAAACACTGCTAATGAGATTCTGAATTAAACTACAAACCTCCTTACTAAATCCATGAGCACCCAAAGCCCAATCCAGGAAATCCCACTCTAAACGATCGTACGCCTTAGACATGTCCAATTTGAAAACTGCATTACCACCTCTGACCTTTTTATCTCTCCTTTGGACCAATTCGTGAGCCAGCAGGATATTTTCCTGAATACTCCTTCCTTTAACGAAACCATCTTGCTCATGCGAAATCAGACGAGGGAGAAGTTGAGACATCCGGGTAGCTAAGATGCGTGATAAGATTTTACATGAAAAGTTGCAAAGACTTATAGGCCATAAATCCCCAAACCAATTTGGCTCTGAAACTTTGGGAATTAAAACCAAAGTTGTGGAAACCATACCCCTATGCAAAATTTTGCCATTGAAAAATTCACGAACTGCACCACAAACCTCTGACTTAATGATCTCCCAACATCCCTGATAAAACCATCATGTAAATCCATCCGTCCCTGGCGCACTATCTAGATTAAGCCCTTTAACAGCATCCCAAACTTCTTCTTCCGAAGGCTGAGAACTTAGAAAATTATTTTCCTCCATTGTGACTGCATTCGAAAAGCCATTAAATAAGAAATCATCCACCATGTGATTAGTCGAAGAATAAACTAAAGAAAAATAATCCACTGCCAAAGGCCCTATCTTTGTAATATCATCACTCACTGTACCATCTTCCAATCTGATTCGAACAGAATTATGATTAAACCTATCTTTAATACTTGCATGAAAGAAAGCTGAATTCCTATCCCCCTCCCTCAACCATTGCTGTCGTGATTTCATAACAAGCAGCTCCTCGTCCCACTTTAGAAGTTGCCAAAGATATTTACGCGATGTTTCCAGAGAATCCATAACATCCGCATCTGCCCACTGCTGAATATCAACCTCCAATCGAAGGATATCGTCCTGAACACGCTCTATGTTACGTTGAACGTGACCAAAAACGTTCCAGATCCACTTCTTCAAAGCACCACGGAGCAGCTGCAATTTCCTAAACAAGACATCCATAGCCGAGCCTTCAACATGAACTTGCCATTGATTCTTTACAAAAGTTAGAAAATCTGGATGATCCAACCAAATTCGCAGAAACTTAAAACCACCTCCTTTTTTTTGCATTATCCCGAAAGTCTAAAAACAAGGGAACATGATCTGAGTTTGACCTTGCTAAATGACGAACACGCAATCTAGGACACAAGGATTTAAATAGACCATTTATAAGTATTCTGTCCAGCCTTTTCCAGATTCTATGCCCATCTCCCTGGTTGTTACACCACGTAAATCGACTACCCTCATATCTCGCATCATCCAATCCGACTTTCAACATGAAATCATTGAACTCTTCCATTTCAGTAAAGAGGCAAGAAGCACCCCCAAGCTTTTCAGAAGAATTAGAAATAACATTAAAATCCCCGACAAACCACGGATCATTGCATCTGTACGAAAAATCCTCCAAGTCCGCCCAAAGATTTCTTCGACCCTCCATAGAGCATTTAGCATAAACAAATGAAGCCATGCATTTAATACCTCCTCGTCATGAAAGATGCATTCCAAACTATAAATTGTAGCATTATCATTAAACGTCGGCACACTATAAATGTGTGCTAGTCAAACTGTGATTACCCATTCAGTTTTTGATGCATTCAATTCGTGAATTTTGCTAAAAAACAGACGCATTTTTTTCAAATTTGGAGAGAGCTTTTAATCTTTGATGGCTAGAAGACATTGTTGGTGTGGGGAGGAAATTGGAAGAAGTAACTGGTATTTATACTGCCTTTAAAAAAAATCAAATTTATAATCATTACTTGCAACACTTTTTTTCTAACCTATCAAATTGCATGTAGGTCACATCTTTGAATTCAAAGGGAAACTACTTCGGGAAACCCAACCTGTTCCATTTGAGAAAAAATATATTTTTTAGGCTATGTATGTTTATATTCAGTCCAGATTTTGACTGTATATGATTTGTAATTTAAAAAAAAATTAGATTTATAATCATTACTTGCAACACTTTTTTACTAACCTAACAAATTGCATGCAGGTCACATCTTTGAACTCAAAAGCAAACTACTTCGGGAATCCAAAACTATTCTATTTCAGAAAAAATATATATTTTTAGGCTATGTATCTTTATTTTCAGTCCAGATTTTGGCTGTATATGATTTGTAATTTTTTCATGTCCTATAACTAATCTGAATACCATGGACAAATAACTGTGGGCCACCCACGGTTTCATATTACAATGGTTTACTTCCATAGATTTACGGTTTTACCCCTAAATTACTGCATAAAATACATTATATTTTTGTTCATGGCTTTTTGGCGGGAACTTTTCTAAAATGGAATACTATCTTGTTTATATCTATACATATATAAAAGGAGATGTGCGATTTTTGAAAAGTTTCCGCCAAAATGCACTTTCCAAAAATAACAACCTTCTACATTGTATATATGTCATTAATGCATTGGGAAATGAAACGAATTTGTAATCAAAATTAATTAGATAAATAAATCTGAAAACTTTTGACACTCTCTCTTTGACTTGAGACAATTGACAACCATATATACCAAACAATTTCAACCTCATTCACATCCAACAATATAAAAAGATAGTTATGATTTTTTTAACTATATTGAAATTTCAATGAACTAATAAATAATTATTTATTTCAATTGTTGAATTTAATAATCGCTTATCAATTGAATGATAAATGAATAAATTATCAAAACAATTACATGAATTATCATTGAAGATTAATTTCTTCGGCTGTAACTGGACGCCTAAAGGAGTTACACAGTTCCTTAGCTTTTCTCTTCTCGACCAGTTTTCAAAGATAAAACCACTATAAATTTGTTACAATTTTGTTTGTTAAACATCATTGTTAAAAATAACTGAGGATAACACACCAATATAGAAGAAATCTATATGAAATGTCTCCCTCTCTCATCTTGCTTAGAGACATTAGTCAGACCAAGGGTAAGCCTAGATAACTCAACGGTTTTTCGTGTAAAATGTATATTTTACAATATAAAGATATCTTTCCAACATGTAAGTATTCTTTTTATTTCGATTGCTTAAAATCTCATGTACTTGGTCATCATTTTTTTATAGAGATCATAGAGCTACAATAAACTGAAAACAGTTATATATGCGAAATTATTAAATTCTCAGGGTACCTTTGTAATCAATAAATAGCTTAAACATCTATAATGCCTAGGATTAAAGATATAGGGAATAACTTACGATAATTTAATAAACTTCATGTTCAGGTGTATGAGTTAAATTTAATACTATTTAATGATCTTCAAACTGATACAGATTTATTGGTAACCAATATATATTTCTATTTATTTATTAATATGCATTGTGACTACAAATTTCACAATTTTGGTTTTATCAAATCAGAATAATTAACATTTATAAATAAAATCTAATTAAATAAAAGGAATTTGAAATTTAGAGACGAAAAACAAATAAATTAGTGACTACAAAGAGACCAATTTTGAAGTGAACAACTACATTATATACAAGTGATTTAAAATAGATGTATTTTAATTATAAAAATGTTTAAAAAATAGATCTTCAAAATAAAAATCTAAAAAATCGAAATCTATATTTTTTCTATACTCAAAATATAAAAAATTTGGGTATAACGTTAAATACTGAAAATACAAAAAAGTCTTGACTTATTTAAACCGTATTTAAAAAAAAAATTAGTTAAAGAAGCATAAATACTTGGATCTTATTATAAGCCAATTTTTTACAGTTCACTAAGTAAAATTAAGCTCTAAGAGTTTTAAAAAATCAAAATACAAAGTTGAATACTTTATTTTAAAAAATCTAACGCACCTTGCTACAAAATGGTTTGATTTGTTTCTATTTTGGTTGGGGAAAGTTGGCGGATGAATTTTTGAAACGAAGTGTTTGAAGAGATGAAGAGTTCACCTGAAGAATTTCTTAGGTTTAATGCTATAAAAATAAGAAATGTGACCTTTTAAATGACTTAATTGAGTAAGAGTGAGAGTGATGCGATATGATGTGTATATAGGTTAGAGTGAGTGGGGGTGGGGTTTTTAAGTTAGAGAGTAAGAAGCTCTTTATCTATATGACAAGTGCTTGGGATTTTTTGGGGCCTGATTGGTTCTAATAAGAGTAATATTTGTTGTTCATTAAAGTAATAATAATTTGGATGGAATCAATTGAGAAATTTGGGTAACGTGAAATTTTGAGTATTTTTAGTCCTTTTCGTTGTTGTTTGTTTTAGGGAGAAATTCAGGTCCGTCCACAATGTAAAATTTTCAACTGTTACAGTTTTTTATGTTTTTTTTAACTAAAAATTACACTTTTAGAGCGAAAAGACTATGACTCTTAATGAACCGAAGGTGCGTTACGGATCACTTAATCAATTCATCAATTTAAATCACATAATCTAATTTATGCATCACGCCTTAAATCATAATGTACCAAACCTTCATCTCTCTTCTTTCATGTACACAATCAACATATGATTCAAAATTAATGGATCTTACCTACATCCCACATCTAAGTCGATACATCACAATTTACAAATGATACATTGTGATTCAAAATTAATGCATCGAGTTTCAAAAATGGTATTTAAAAACGAACAAATTTATATTTAGACCTTCCATCAAACAATATATGCACAGTAGCACAAACACAAAAGTAAATTTATTTTAAATCATACACAAACACACAAAATGAAGAAGAATAAGAACGAGGTATGAAGAAGGAAGAGAATGTGAGGACATAAAATGTATTTTTATATGTTTATATTTTCAATAACCAACGTTTTTTTATAGCTACTACATCTCTATCTAATTTTGTCATTTAGAGGCGCATGTCTATTATCAATTGTTGACTTAACGAATGACGAAGATAGTTGAATTCTGTACAATCATCCCTTTCTGAATAAGGAAATACATATAAATAAATTTATAATTACTTTTTCAAATTTATGTGATCTATCTTTAATTTTACTTTTTATTAATTTTTTTTAATTTTTTCATATTAAACTTTTAATTGTATATTCTTCAACTTTAATAGAGTATATAATTTTATACCAGTGTACAAACCGTGCAACGCACGAGAGCGTCACTAGTATATATATATAGATGTAAGACAAGATTTATTGGCATTATCTCAAACAAAAACACATTAAGTAGCAATCACATTAATTACTCCTAACTTATCTCAACCACACACACTGCCAAATCGCACAAATCAGCCTCTATAAATTGTGCAAAATTTAACCAGCAACTCCATAACCTCTCTCTCTTTCACCCACACACACACACACACATATCGCTTAAGTCTATAGAGATTAGTTGGCTGGGGTTACTTAAAGATGAACAAGGTGTCCATTTTTGTTGCACTGTGTGTGGTTATGCTTGTGTACGTGAATAATGCTGCAGCGACACTTGTGAAATGTGACCCGAAAGAGTTGAATCCATGCATGGAGACAATCACCTCGGGTCCGAGCCAAGCTTGTTGTACTAAGCTCAAGGAGCTAGAGCGAATCTCGTGTTTATGTCATTTCCAAAGAAACAAGGAATTCAGCCAGATTTTCCATGCACCGGGTAACAAGATATTGAAGTCCTGCGGTATTTCCCTCCCAATTGTATGTGTAGACTAGTCGAAAACCTAGTCGGTTAAATAAATGAGAGAATATAATTGGTTTTCTATGCTCTGTGAGTGTGCGTGATGAAAAATGTGTTTTCGATTGTGAAATTAAAAATGGTTCGGATAACAGTTCAAGTAATTAATGAGATAGAGTTAAAGTTTATATTAATAGCAACTTAGATAACGGTTCAAGTAATTAATGAGATGAGTATAGTAATGGGACAAGTACTACTAATACAAAAACCTAAGGGCAAATCTCAACATTGATCTCTTGACTATAGGCCTGTCACCGTTATAGTCCTTTAATAATATTTTTTTTTGTCAAAATTGAGTCTTAAAAGTATAATTTTTTTCAGCCGCAGATGTTTTGATGGATAACGTTAGAGAAATATCATTAAGTTACCCATGTTCATTTAGTAAGGGCTAAAATGAGATTTTTTCAAATTTAAGCTTTATCAAAATTTACAATAGAATCCCTTACGTTTAAAAAATGGCCATAAGGCCTTGTTCCCCAATTTTTTTGGAAACCCAACAGATTATCCCCTTGGAGTTTCCTGGAATTGTAGTATATCATGTAAATGTGTATGTGCGCACGGGCGTGTATATATATATATATAGTTATTTGACATAAAACTAAAAAAAAAAGGTTAATAGAAGAATTCGAATTCTGCATATTAATGTAAGATGTTTATGATATCTATCCTAAATTGAGAAGATTACCAGATATAAAACAGGGAAGATATAATTTGGGGTAATTAGATATTGGCAAAAACTTGGGTAAAATGGTTTTATAAATATTTTTTGTAAAATGAATCATATTTACCCAACTCACTGCGTGTTAGTGGGTTAAATTGTGGGAGACTGTGACTATGTTATACGAATTAAGATCCGTAAAACGGTTTTAAATGAGAACTACTCTTAGATATTTAAATTAGGTAATTGTGATAATTTTTTGGAGAAGAAAAACATAAATAATGTTAAAAATTAGAGATAGAAAGTAATTTTTGTATGAGAGAGACTATTTCCACTACATTTTTTTATCCATTATATAATTAATGACATATTTGGAAAATTTACTAATAATTACTTGTTCATATTAAGTTGACTAATAAAGTTACTTTTCTAATTAATTCCCTTCTATCATTATTTTTTAATGAATAACATAGTTATAATATTTTTATTTTCACTTTTTATTAAATTCTTGATAATTAATCTGATGACTAAAGTTATCTTGTATAAACACTAAATTAATATCTTAAGAACATCATTTGTATACCAAACTTTGAGAAAATGTGTACTATTTGGTTAGTAAAAGAAAGTGAGATTTAAATGATATAATAGTAAAGTATTTTTGTCAAATAGTAAAACATTGATACTTAATACAGCACCTATTAAATACTTAATACAACACTTTTTTAAAAAAAAATGGACCAAATTGCCCTTTGCCAAAGCCTAAATTTTTTTTTAGAACTGATCCCAAACTGGTCCCTATGCCTGAATTTTTTTTAGGACTGTTCACAAACCCGTCCCTATGCCTGTAAAAAATAACAATTTTTTGTTTAGGGTAATATAGTATTGTTATAATAAAAAGTGTTATATTATGTATTTAATAGGTGTTGTATTAAATATCCCCATAATAAAATAATAGTGTGAAATAGTATCTTAAAATTTTGAAACATTTTGTCTACTAATAAAAATGATTTCACTATTTAATTAATTAGTTTAGTAAAACCAATGTTCATTATAATATTTAGCACAACACACACATCATCTCTCTCTCTCTCTCTCTCTCTCTCTCTCAAAAAGATAGTTTCAAGCTGTGAGTGCCCCATTTCGCACCGGTCTGTGCCATTAAAAGGCGGAGTGCTTTCAAAACCTTTTTTTAAAGCGCGCGGAATACGCACGGTCTCAATTGAGGATTCAAAAAATGTGTTACAGAGTTACCATATCTATTTTATGGTTAAATAGAGAAAAACCGAACATACCAGATTATATGGGTTCAGGGACTAAGTTACGAGTTAGGAAGTGGTTAGACACCCAACTCACTATTTCGGTCTCACAATGGGTTTATTAATATGCTTGTTTTATTTTATACACTTTGGCTCAGAACAATACATTTATACGAAAAAAAGAAATAAAGAGAAATAACTTTGCATTCATCAAAGAAAACAAAACAAAACAAAATTACAACTGAAATAATACAACTTAAAGAATAATTATAACATTTTTATAAGCTATTTTAAGGATAAAACATTTATACTAACAACAAACTTTATTTACATTACGTGCATAAGCAAGAATGAAATTTATTAAATAATAAGAAACAAAACTATTTTTTATTTTGTAGTGTATGCAGGAAAGAAACTAAATAAACAGCTAGAAATTGTAACTACTTTACATTAAAGTAAAGACAGAAGAACAAACTAATTTAAACAAAAGGAAATGTAACAATTATTACATTTAAAGTAAGAATGGAAAAGAAACTAATTTAAACAGGAAGAAAATGTAAATATTATTACATTAAAGTAGGAACGGAAAGGAAACTAATTTAAACAGAAAAAAATATAATTATTTCTATTTTAAAGTAAAGACATACAAGAAACTAATTTAGAAGTAAAAGAAAATATAACTATTTCTGGATTAAAGTAAAGACATAACATAAATTAATTAAATATTTACATTTTAACTATTTATATATTAAAGTGTATATAGAAAGGAAACTTACTTAGATATTTATATTTAAGTTATAGATTATAATAAATAACTATGGGGACAAAACTTATCTCCTGAAACTTGAGTGTCTAAACCCAGTATATTATGATTTAATGTTAACCCTATAGCATATTATGATTTAACATTCTACTGCCTCCTTCTATCATCTCCTCTACAAACTACTATCAACATCAATTCTTACAATTCGTGAGAAATTATTGATTTGATCATTCGATAGCTCAATCACTAACTTATTACATAACTAATTTAGTAAGTTTTTCTTTATTTAGTTCGTTATTATTTTTTAATGTCGTCTTTTCCCCCTATCATTGTTATGCCAAGGTAAATCAAGAATGATGCATACAATACATTTTTCATAAGTTTGACATTCTTTATTGTCACTTTAAAATAATATTTGCATACTGACCATCATCGTATGTATCGTACATGTAAATAAAATTACATATCAGCTTCTTTTTGTTTTTTGTTTTTAGAATTTATATTTTTAGGTTGCTATTAATTTGTTTTTGTGTTCGTTTTTCAGTTGATAGCAAGAGATGATTAAAAAATCATGTGCGAGAGCTTCTGGTTACATTTGGCCTCTAGATTCGCTATGTTGCAAGACCATTCATTTTAAGGATTTTTTTTCCTTTCATTTTTGACCTTGTTTTTTAAAAGTTTTTATGATATTAAAATCAAGACTTGTTAAAAGATTATTTTTTGTTTTTATTTTTACCAATGAAATGTCATCATTAACTATATTTCTTTACCTTTGAAGGAAATTAAATGATAACGTAAAAGTTGATCGACATAATATTTTTCACGACTAGATATATGTTACTTATAATACTTTGTTTCTATCGGTCCACCATATTTTGAGGTTCTAATAACATGCATTGCTTTAATAGATGAGTTGC
The DNA here is from genome assembly GCA_013146195.2 of Codonopsis lanceolata. Lineage (NCBI taxonomy): Eukaryota > Viridiplantae > Streptophyta > Magnoliopsida > Asterales > Campanulaceae > Codonopsis > Codonopsis lanceolata. The sequence goes on from CM028379.1 coordinate 2,994,114, forward strand.
ATAACGATGACTTATTGAGATGTTTATGTAGTCTTGTTGGTTTGTTTTGTTTTTCTTTTTCTACATCTTTTTCCGTTTTTTAATTTGAAACTCTTTTTTTTTCAATTATTGATTTTGTTTTTACGATTCTAGTTAGGTTTGCTGTCGTATATTTTTAAATGAATTTTATTGTTTATTTTTAGATATGTAAGTGATTAGCTTAGTTATTTATTTTAATTTGTTACATCCGTTGAACTTAGTAAAACAAAAACTAATAAAAAAATGGTTTAAATCTCAATTTGGTCACCCTACTCTCGGCCAAAATTCATTAAACTCACACTACTTTTTTCTTCTTCAATTTAATCACTCTACTTGTGGCTTCGAAAGTCAATAAAGTCACTAGGGTTATTTCCGTTAGTTAAGTTGGATAGAAATCGTTGAAAAGATAATAATACCCTTACCTTTGAAAGGTGTGTTGACAAATTCAAGTCACACAATAAGAAATTATGTTTGAGAGGAGAAGGAGACCCTCAAATCTCCCAAATTTAATAAGGTTTTTTTTATTTTCCTAAAAAAATTAAACTTTCCATCCAAATATATGGATGGAGTGATGAACATACTAATTATGTGGAAGTAGAGCAATTAAATTGTGGAAAAAAAGTAGAGTGAGCTTAATGAATTTTGACCGAAAGTAGGATGACCAAATTGAGATTTAAACCTAAACAAATTGCACTAACCATGGTCGTATTTTACTCTAATAAAAAAACAAGCAATTGAAAGATAGCATGAGCAGTCTCTTTTGTTATTATAACTGGTATGTAACTTTAGGGCCATTTTGTTCAAACAAAGAGTTAATCAAAAATTATTTTTAATGATGTAGTGGATACGCATCCATAAAAATTAAAAAAAAAAAACATGAAGGGTAATTTGGGCAATTTTTTGTTATTATAATTGGTAGGTAATCTTAGGGTAATTTCTTCCAAAAAAGAGTTAATTTAATATTATTATTTATAATATAGTTGATAAATAAAAACCGTAGTGAAAATAGTCTTTTCCTTATTTTATTGGACATTTTAGTGTGTAAAAATGAACCAACTTATTCTATAAAAAAGTCGATGTTTAACTTTTTTTTTCTTTTTTTTGGGGGGGGTGGGTGGGGGGTTTGGTCAGTGAAATTGCTGAAGCATCTTTTGTTAGGGTCTATTCTACATCATGAGTTAATGGCTTTGATTTAATAATTTTGGTTTTTCTCTCTATATTTATGATATTTATTATTCGATTATTCCAAAAGAAAAAAAAAAAAAACAACCACCGAAATCGCAGCTAAACTCACCCTTAATAGAGTAAATATAAAATTCTAATTCACAAGTAGTGATTGGTTGTAGTCTGCATCTCTTGTTACTATACGATGGGTCGGGATGTATATTAATTAATCAACTATTGTCAACGACAATTTTGTATACTAATTCAATGGCTCCACCCAAATAATTAATGTTTGAAAAGTCTCATATTTAAGTGATATATAATTAATATTAGAGTTTATCATAATTAACAATAATTTTTTTTAAGCATAACCTATATGTTAATATCAAACAAGGAGGGTAAAGTTGAAATGTTTTTGTAAGGGTAAAATATGGTCGTCCTATTTTTCTCTATTAATTTATTATTGTGTCATTTCTTTGTCATAACACAATGATAAGTAGTTACCATATTTAATACTTTCTAAAAGTTGTCAAGAGCCCTTGTTTAAGTTCTAAATCTTTGGTAAGATCTTTCTATTAAATACGGAAACTAATTTTGGAAACTAAATCTCTTATTCCTAAATCTTGGATTTGAGAATTTGGTTTCTTTATTGTTTGAGGACTCCCAGCTCGAGTATATATACAAGAACAGCCCTGCAATTGATACACACCTCCAGAGACTTAGAGAGATATTCTACAAAGATAATGAAATCTGAGAAACTTACTTTGAGTATTCAATGCAACTGTATTAGAAACTGCATCAGCTGTTTGATTATTTGTTTTGCTAATTGATAGGAAACTTATTTTTTAATATCATGTTTGCTTTACTGTGTTTTTGTGGGTTTTCTCTACAGACTTCATAATCTTGTGAGAGGTTTTGGTTTTTAGTAGTTTTCACTTGTTATTTGGTTGTAAGACTTATAATCTTTTTAGTGAAAACCTTTTTGGTCATAATGTTGGATCTACAAGCATTATTTATAGATTGTTTGGTATACTTCCGTGTTTCATTACTGTTTTATTAGAATAAAGTCTACCGCTATTTATTTGATTAGTTACCTGGTCAATGAACCTTTCAATGCAACTGCATTAGAAGTTACATTGACATTATTTTTGGAATCCTAGCTACTATTGCACTTTCAATTGGTATCAGAGTCTTCTCTTGACGACACTAAGAGAAGATTCTGGTTGTAGCCATGATGGATTCTCAATATGAGGTTGTTGTTCGTCCTCCTACCTTGATGGATACGAATTACTCTATTTGGAAAGTTAAGATGCGTATCTTTATCAAATCAATTGAATAAAGAATGTGGCTTACTGTGTTGAATGGGTGGACTCCACCTAGAACAACTGATGATGGTGGTGATACTAAGATTACAATTGAGGTTAATTGGACAACTAAAGAAAGAACCACAACTTCTTTCAATCCCAAGGCTCTTTCAGCCATATACAAAGCCTTGGAAGTTAACACCTTCAGAGTTATCGCAAACTATGACTCTGCTAAAGATGTTTGGGAAGCCCTTCAAACTTTATTTGAAGGTCATGCTAGTGTTTGTTCTTCAACACTTAGAATGCTTACTACTCAATTTGAGAACACTAAAATAAATGAGAGTGAAGATATTATGTCTTACTATGGTAGATTACTTGATATATCCAATAGTGCTCTTGCTTTGGGTGATCCTATCACCAATGATCGTCTAGTTAGCAAGATGATGCGTATTCTACCCGAAAGATTTAATGCAAAAATTTGTGACATTGAGGAAGCTCACACCATTGATAAAATGAGTTTTCAAAAACTTGCTGGTATTCTTCAAAATTTTGAGTTAAACCTAAACGAGAAAATTAAACAAAAAGGAAAAGGTGCATCATCCTCTACACCACCTTTGAAAAGCATTGCTTGACCTATTGTTGTTGATGTTTCTCCTGATTTACTTGAGTTACACAAAAAGATTGAGGAATTTGACTTTGGTGAAGATTCTATGGCCCTCCTAACATCAAAGTTTAAAAATATTTTGAAAGCAAATGGACAAAACAAATTTTCATCTTCTAACACCAAAACTGTTTTTAAACCCAAGCCTAGCAAGTTTATTCCTAAGGAAAATACTTTTCAAACCTCTGAAAAACCTTTTACCAATCATTTTACTAAACAGACTCATCTTGTGGTAAAAATATTGATTCAATTTAATGTAGGGATTGTCAAGGGTTTGGTCATTATGCTAATCAATATCCTTATATTTTGCTTTAAAAGGGTTTAAATTTATCTGCTATTTTGAGTGATAGTGATGATGAAGATTCAGATAATCATGTTACTTTCACAGAAGTGCGATTCTTATAGATTGTTCCTGCTGATAGTGGCTCAGTTTATGATGCAACAGGTGTTTCTGGTGATAGTGTTTCAGTTGGTATTGCAGCAGATGTTCCTGCTGGTGTTGTAGCAGGTGTTCCTGCTGAAAGTGTTCCAGCTGGTATTACAGATGGTATTCCTACTGATAGTGGTTCAGCTGGTGATACAGCAAGTGTTCCTGCTGATAGTGTCGCAACTTGTGTTGTAAGAAGAGTTCCTGTTGGTAGTGTTCCACCTGGTGGTGCAGCAGGGCTTCCTACTGATAATGTTCCTACTGGTGTTTTGCGTGGTGAAGCTCGCAATGTAGCTGCATCAGACAAAATTTGGGATGATTCATTCTGTTTTAATTCTTCCATAACTGAAGATACTACAAGTACTCCAGATTCAAAATGCCAAGAAGAATCTGAACCAATCGAAGCTTACAAGGAACTATAGAATGATTCGCAGAAAAGATCTTCCCAAGTCAAGGCTCTTGTAAGAACAAATGAAGCACTCAAGAAGGAGAATGAAAATCAAAAGGAGTGCATTGCAAGGTTAGAGTGTTTGCTCACAAAGAAGGATGTTGAGTTAGAATCCTTGAAAGGTGGGCTTGATAAAGCCAACGAAATTGTGGCTAAGTGGAATTCAGGTAAACTCAAACTTGATGATATGTTGAAGGTTGGACATAATGGTAAAACTAGACTTGGTTTTAACCAAAAATCTTTCAAGGAAGGTGAAGGAACGTCAGCATCTTCTCTTGAACCAAAACAACCCTCACATAACTTTCAAAGCACCAACTTCTTTGAAAAGCCTAGACCTAGGAAGAGAAATTTTATGTGTCACTACTGCCATAAACCTGGACACATTCAACCTTTCTGCTAACAGAAAAAGGCAGACTATACTGAAGAAATTAGACAAGCTTACGTGAACTGCAACCAGATGTAGCATTGAATGTAGCAGCATCAGAAGCTGTATCAGCCGAAGAAGTTCATAAATGCTTAGGTTCCTAAGAGAATTTTTAGACCTACTGGAGTTTATAAGGAAGAACCTTTTGACATTTGTCTAGGGGATCCATTATCTGATTATAAATGTTGCAATATGACATTTACCTCCTTGAAAGCACACATACCTGGATCCTGGTATTTTAACTGTGGTTGCTTACATCATATGATTGGTTCCATTGAAAATTTGGAGAGTTATGTGAATGTAAATGGAGGATCAGTAACTTAGGGAGGTGGTGCTAAAGGAAAGATTGTTGGAAAAGACATATTGAATTTAAATGGTTTGCCCAAGCTTAAAATTGTCTATCATGCTGAAGGGCTGAAAACCAATCTCATAAGCATAAGTCAGTTTTTTTATGATGATCTTCAAGTACATTTTGATAAAAACTCTTTTAAAGTTTTTGATAAAGCTAACAAATGTTTATTGACAGACACAATATCTTCAGACAATTGCTATATGTACAACAATATGAAAACTTTTCATAGTGCAAGTATTGATGTCACTAAATTATGTCATCAAAAGTTCGGTCATATGAGCTATCGTGGGCTTGTGAAACATGAGGCTGTGAGAGGTCTGCCAAATTTGAACAGAAATACTACAAAGGTTTGTGGACTATGTCAAAAGGGTAAGCAAACCAAAGCATCCCATCCTCCCATTCAGCATTGCTCCACATCTCGTTACCTTGAGATGATTCACACAGACCTCATGGGTCCTATTAAGGTAGAAAGTCTTGATAAGAAAAGTATACTTTTGTGTTTGTTGATGACTTTTCTAGATACACTTGGGTTGTTTTCTTAAGAGAAAAATCTAACACTTTTGAGGCTTTTAAAGCTTGGTCTCCCCATGTTATGAACTTGTACGGTCTAAAGCTCATTAGAATTAGATCAAATTATGACATTAAATATGAAAATTCTTCCTTTTCAAATTATTGTGATACTAATGGAATAACACATGAGTTTTTTGCTCAAAAAACTCCACAACAAAATGGAGTGGCCGAGAGAAAGAATCGTACATTGCAAGAGATGGCAAGAGTAATGTTAAATTAAAAAAAAAATCAAAAAGATTTTGGGCAGAAGCCTTAAATATAGCTTGTCACATTGGCAATAGAGTTTTCTTGCGGCCAGGTAGCACAATGACTCCCTATGAAATTTTGTCAGGAAAGAAACCCACTCTGAAACACTTCCATGTCTTCGCGTGCGTACGCTACTTAGTAAATGATAGGGATCACTTGTCCAAATTTGATTCAAGGAGTGACAAGTGTATATTTGTGGTATACTTAACTAGTCGGGCATACATGGTATTTAATCTTAGAAGTAAGACTATCATGGAATCCATGAATGTTGTGTTTGATGATCTAACAAACCTTGGCCACAAAAGTGTTAAAGATGATGTTTCAGGTTTACTTGATTTTGATGATCTTGACGCTACGCCACAAGTTGTAGAAGCTACAGAAGGAGGACAGTCAGAAATTGTTCCAGACTCACCGAAGTTAAAAGCTGAAAGTTTAGAGAACTCTGGAAATTTGGATGTAGCTTCTGATGCAACTACATCAGAAGATGTATTGGTCTTGTGGCACCCCGACCCGGATTCCAATGCGAAACCCCAAGTCGGACCGCCCAAATATACACAAGTAAGCATGCGCAAGTAGGATTATAAAATTCGTGTGGCGCAACATCGCATACAAACAACAACTCGGCTACACTTGGCCGGAAAATAATCTTAAAATAAACAAGTCATCGGCGACGTTACAGCCGGAACCCAACAACTACTCCTACAATTTTAACACATGCATATAATATCCTCAACGGCCACAACATGCCGGAGACAACAACAACAATAATATTTAAAAGAGCTTTAGCGGAAGAAACTGTAGTGAACCATTAACATATAAACAAGCTCGACCTATAAGTCGGCATACAAAAGATTATAAGTCTTAAGTCATAAGGTTATACTACAACAACAAAAACCCCAAAGTCAAGTCTAGGTGACTTGCTTCCCAACGTCCTTGCCAAAACAAAAGTCTAATTACAAATCACAAAAGAACAACCTTCTAGCTCGCAATCAACTAATGCGGTTATGGCGAGTCTAGCGAAATCCGTCTCCTTGGCTCGGATCTAAGGAAAACAAAGTAAACAAATAGGGTAAGTCGAAAGACTTAGTAAGTTACTAAAAAAAATGCATGTTCATGTTATAGCATGACATTTATCACAATTATGGCTCATGTTCTTCATATAGCACTTAGCACATTATTCACATAAGTGCGGGAAAATAAATCATACAAGTAGGATATGATATAGTCACGGCCGCTTCGTAGCTCCTGAAATAAACTTTGTTATACTGGGTTATGCCATCGATGTTTTGTGAATTCATCGACTTATACCGAGAACCTACTCGATTTAATTAGCAACCAATGCGGCACGTATTGATACGGCAAAGGGGCTACTTCCCCACTGCGGCCCACAGTGGAGGTGTGTGTGAGGTCCCAGATGCGGCAATCCATAGCGAGCACGAATCTCACAATTCGTGAAGGCGATGCATCGTCCCACCCTGACGTAATAAACAAACCAAATAATGTCAGCTGGACTCAATGTGATGCACAAATAGATATTTACTTGACTTAAACCAATTAAGGATTGAATCCGACAAGAGCGAACTCATCCGAGCAAGTAGGGTATTAATCTCTACCATAAAACATGTCAAGGCAATTAATTGCTCAAAACCAATCATACACAACAACTTGTTGCAAACAATTAATCTAAGCTCATATTTGAGTAAATCCAATCAAACGGTGTCCAAACTTCGTAGGGATTGAAATTAGGGTTCAACATGTTCAAATCTTCCCTAGAGTCGACTCCGTTGAGTCTTTACTCTAAATTCTCAATTTTGGAGAAATTGAAGCTATGTGCTTCATAACCCAACCTAGGCCATTTCTAAGTTCAACAAGGTTATAAATTCACCAAAGCATTGAAATGTGATTCATATACATCATAGAGTTCAATTTATAGGATAGAACACATAACAACATAACAACTTGTCAAATAGGCTTAAATTAGGGCATTCTCATATAGCACCATTTCTATCAACATATATATAATACATGTTTCTAACATGTTCATAACCTTAAATAGACAAGATGAAAAGGTATTATAAACTTTGATAGGCAAGAAATCATCCTATACATGCTTCTAACAAACTCATTCTTTCAAAATACAAGATGAAGGCATAAGAAGCAATTATGTGTCCTCATTGACCTCATACATCATAAGCTTTGTTTCCTTAGGGTCAATGAGAACTAAAACAAAGAAGAAAAGAAGTAACTTACTTGTATTCTACACCCAAGAAAGCAAGGAAGAAAACTATTCGGTTGAAAGTGATCTACTCTTCAAGCTCTACACTTTTTATGGAGGTGGCTTGAGCAAATGGAGGATGGATCATGGAGGATGAAGATGAGAGCTTCAAGAAGCCATGGGAGAGTCTTGGAGAAGAAATCCCGTTTTTGGAGAGTGAAGGAGAGAAATGAGGGTCAAAATCTGCAGATGTGGTGTATATGGGTTTAAAAATTGAGTGGGACAAGTGTCAACATGATGTGGTCTCTTTAAATCTGATTTTGGTAGCTTAATTGATCACTAAAGCACTCTTAATCCACTCTTAAAACTTGTTAGAGATGTTAGGACATAAGTAAGGAGGGTTAGGGAGGTTTAGGGTCAATTAGGATGGGGGGTTAAGGGTCTAATTGGTCACAAATCAGATTGCAAGAGAAAAATTCCGTAGGTGACACCAGTTCTTGAGGCGGGCGCCTCACATATGGCCAGGCGGGCGCCTGGACCTATTTCCAGCTCATGACCATTTTGCAATGCTCTCAGCACTGTCCCGCGAGCTAGTGATCAGAATTCGATGGGAGCGCATGGTCCAGCCCTTGAACTTGGTCTAAACATGTCCTAAATGGTCCCAAACTCATGGGCAACCATTCTAAGGTCTAACCCAACTCAAAACAATTCGGAAACACACCCGAACAACATCCGGAACAAGGTAGAACAAGGCTCGAATCATGCGACGAATGGTTAACGAATCAAACACCAATCATACTAGGATAACTTGGACATGGAAAAGGCTTGTTTAAACATGGTTATGACCTGAATACAAGGCCGAGAACTCAACGAACACTTCGCACGACGAAATACAAGCAATACGAGCAACGAGGGAAATCGCTAAGGCCAAAACAAAGCAATCGAACCGGCGATTCAACAAGCAAGCATACATGATTCTAAACATGTTAAGAGCTTCATGAATGACTTAGAAATGATTCTAAATCATATATAGACTATGCAAACATGCTCACAAGCAATATGAATGCATGAACACAAGCAACGAATGGCTAGGGTGCCACAGGTCTGACCTGCTGGTGAAGATGAACTTGAACTTCAACATGCTGAAGTTGATCCTACTCTGACTGTAGATCCCAGGATGTTCCAATCAGATTACAGAACGACCATCCAATCTTACAAGTTATTGGTAGTGTTCATGATAGTATGTCTACAAAGAGGAAAGGTAAGATTTATTATAAAAAAAATAGCTTGTCTCTCCTCTTTTGAATGTGAAGAATTTCATGCTTCTTGCTATGTGTCTCTGATTTAACGAAAAAATGTGAGTGAAGCTTTGAAAGATGAATGTTGGATTAATGCTATGCAAGAAGAGCTTGATTAGTTTTTTAAAAAAAGATGTTTGGTTTCTTGTGCATAGACCCACCTCCGTGAATGTTATTGGAACAAAATGGATTTAAAAAAACAAATCGAATGAGGCGGGAGAGATAATTAGAAACAAGGCAAGACTTGTGGCTTAAGAGTGCACACATGTTGATGGAAGTGGATTTTAATGAAACTTTTGCACCTGTTGCCCGTATTGAGTCCATGCGTCTTTTACTTGCTATTGCATGTTTTCTAGACATTACTCTTCAACAAATGTTTGTGAAGATTGCTTTTTAAAATGATATTTTAGAAGAATTTTTTGTTGAACAACCTAAAGGATTTGAGGACCCACATAAGCCAAATCATGTTTACAAATTGAAAAAGACTTTGTATGGTTTCAAACAAGCTCCTATAGCTTGGTATGGGATACTTACAGACTATCTTTTAAAAAAGTGGCTTTAAAAGAGGAGAAGTAGACAAAACATTATTTATTCAAAGAAAAGATAAACACATTTTGATTTCTCAAATATATGTTGATGACATTGTGTTTGGGCCCATTTCCAAGTCCTTGGAAAAAGATTTTTTGCATTGTATGACATCATCCTTTGAAATGAGCATGGTAGGAGGGTTAAGTTAATTTCTTGGTATTCAAGTCAAACAAAATACATGAATGCTATTAACTTGGTGAAGAAATTCAGTCTTGAAAATGGAAAGAAAAAGAAAACTCCAATGGGTACATCTAACAAACTGTCCAAAGATGAGGATATTGAGAGTGTTGATCATACTTTGTATAGAAGCATGATAGGAAGCTTGTTGTATTTGACTGCCACATGTCCTGATATCATGTATAGTATGTATTTGTGTGCTATACATGAAGAAGGCGAAGAAACTATGGATGAATATGATCTGGATATTTCAACTCTTCAGCTTCATCCTTCTCATCCATTGTTTCTCCACCCCAATGACCATCCTGGTATGGTTCTTGTTACTCAAATTCTATCTCATTCTGTTAACTTAAATCAATGGAGTTTATCAGTTGTGATTTCTCTCACGGCAAAGAATAAATTGGGCCTAGTTAATGGAAAAAATAAAAAACCCCTTTCTATATACATCTAAATACATAGATCAATGGAATAGGTGCAATAATATGGTCACAGCTTGGCTGTTAAATGTGGTTTCTGCAGATATTAAGTCTAGTATTGTGTATTTGTCTACATCCAAGGATATGTGGGAGGATGTCTGTTGATTCTTATGTTAGATTTATATCTGTTCAGTTCATTACATTTAGTTTTATACTTCAGTGGCTAATCGGGCTGCGTATCGATTAGCGTGGCAACTGTGTATAGAACTTTGCCTAGTATAGTTTTTATAGGACTTTACAGGTTCAGCGGAAGACCTCTCCACAAGCTTCATCGGAAGACCTGCTTAAAACCCACAAACGGTAGACCTTGTGTCCACCTGGTCTCTTATGACGTGTCCTGTCCAGCAATGACTCATTGGATTAATTCAAACTTATCCTAATCATTGTTTGAATTAATCCAAGACATTCCCTGACATATCAAGCCGCCGAAAGCAACTTTCCGAAAAACAAGAAGACTTTTCGTCCTGAACAGTGAAAGCAGGAAAAGCAAACGGTCTCCTACTGTCTGCAACAACTCTCAGATCTGACACCTAAATCGCCCACTTTTTGAAGATCTCAGAAATCATTCCCTGCTCTGATACCAATTGTGGGTCCCAATGGGCACAATAATAAGCTAGAAGGGGGGGGGGTTGAATAGCTTATTAAACACTTAAAACTTTTTAGTAAATACTTTGAAAGGTACTTGCAATCTATTGAAAGATTGAAGTAGCGGAAGACCTTCAAGGTAGTAGTTCCAGGTCTGCCGATAAGCACTACCGGTAGACCTTTTTCAAGTTACTAATGTTCTGCTGTAAACGGATAATGATAATCAAAGTACTTAACCAGTTCAAATAACAGACAAACAGTAAGGAATAACACAAGTATTTTGGGATGGTTCACACTATAATGAGTGCTACGTCCACCATAACCTAAAATTGTTTTGGAATACAAACGGTCATTTTCGAGTTTCTACAGTATTCGCCATTGTTGTTCTTAAAAATCTAGAAAACTAACAGTCGTTTATGTATATTCAATGTTTATTTTTATGAAAACTTCTGTCATACATTTCTCGGTTGTGGATACTCTAAACATTCTAGGGTTTCAAGTTTTCATTTCGAAAAATTCCAATTATTTCAGAAAACCTTGAAATTCCTACTTGTTTAATTCTTGAGGTGAAAAGCCCTAATTATTTTTTTTAACATTTCTTTCAGGCCAAAACCTCAAAATCTAAGCGGGACAGCGGAAAGAAATTAAACCCAGAAACCGACATTCCTCCAAGTACGGATGTCAACCTTCCGGGATATCCAACCTTTCCCGCCTCTCATGATATAATAGTGGCCCTGGACCCAAAGATGTACATTCCAGGGATGTGCATTGACCTTCCAACAGTCTGCTCAATTGTCTCCTGGCCAAAGCATGTGAGGATATGAACGCCCCAAGATACTACCTCTTCGCCTCAACGACAAGAACTACAAGATCTTTCTCGCGTAAGAATTTTATCGAGGATGGAACTCATGAGCCCTAATGCTCTACGAGGATGGATTAGGGGCCGACCAATCTCCATCACTGCCAAGAAGATTTCCACCATCATCGGCGTACACTTTGGTGGACCTCTTGAAGCAACCGTTGCTGAGGCTGTACATGCCTGGGAAGAAATGAGAGGAGTAGACACTTATAAAGAACCTCAAGGGAAAATGCTCCGAAATCTGTTCCCTCTTGACGTCTACTGCTCCAGCCACCTTATTGACAAGGGGCTTCTATTCAAAAGTGGAGCACATGACATGTTCACGGCTCAACAGATCAACCTAACCAGTGCCGTGTTCCTTCAGCTCCGTCTCAACTGGGGGGCCGTCATCTTCAACGAATTAAAGTAGTAGGTAGAGAAAGCTAAGAACAACCCCACCTGCAAGCGCCCCTTCGTTAGGCTGATCAATGCCCTTCTCAGAGATGATGCCAATGTCAACTCTTCATTGAAGGAAGACGAACTGGTTGTAGTGGCCAAGGAGAAGCAGCTAACCGCTTCGTTCTTTAGCAAATATTTTGAATATGAAGGTCGCAAAGGGTCTACCACCCGTCTCCATAGACAAAGTGGCCAAGCCTGTACCGATCTTGGTTACTCTCTTCAACATAGAAGCCCATGACGCGGCCAGCAGAACCTTCAAAAAGACCTCTACAAAATTTGATGATCAAGTGGCCACGTCTCTCCATTAAAAAGCCAAAGACTTGGCTGATGAGGCAGAACAGCTACTAAGAACCAAGATGGCAGCCAAGGGCAAGAAGAAGACTAGGCCGGAAGATGCAGTGCCTACTGAAGAGGAGCAGGCCAGATGGATTAGGAAGGAGATGAAGGAAGGCCAAAAGAATAAGGCTCCAGCCCAGTCCAGCCATTCTTCACCTTCCCCTTCACCAACCCAAGCCCAGCCCTCCTCTCAATCACAACCAACCTCTTCTTCCCAACCTTCTTCTCAACCCAAGAGACCACCCTCACCTTCTCCTGCACCCTCTCCTAAACCAAAACGAAGGAGACTTCGTAAAACCTTTGAAGACCAGCCACCGGCAGACACTCCTGCCACTACCGATGAAGCAGCTGAGTCTCCTATTCAGCAACTAAGGAAGAAAAGGAGATCTGCCGGTCCCAAACACTCTACCGCCAGCCAACCAACTAACGACGCCCAACCAACTACCGACGCCCAACCAACCACCAACTACCACTACCTCTACCACCACACCTATCCAACAACCCATTCCTCCTGAGCCATCTACTCAGAGGAATTCACCACCTCCGGAGGAGCCTATCCCTCAGGAGGAGCCTAAAACTCAGGAGGAGCCAGCCAGAGCCCCCACTCCTCCTCCTCCTTCACCCTTTAACTACTCACCTGACCCAAATACCCCTTCCTCACCTCACCAAACCCAGCCAACTTCATCAACTGCATCACATCCAACTCCAATCCCTCCCACAAAGCCAATAGACTCTGCTGCTGCCAAGTTCCTTTTCGAACTTTCTTCAGTAGCAGAACTATTCACCCCTGACCAACAACCTCCTCAACCTTCCTTTCGCAAACCAAAATCCCTCTTCTACCATGCCCCTTCTTTCTGGTTCTCAATCGACCCTTTACCCGAATCATCTCATATCAGTGACAATTCTGACACTGACATTGAGATTGATTCCCCTCCTAAACCTCCTCCCTCTCCACCTCAAACCATATCTTCCGATTCTTCCTCTTCCTCATCATCTTCCGACTCCTATCCTCCTCGCCCCCAACAACCCTTCCGGCCTGCCTCACCGGAAACCACAATTCACATTGGCTAGGCATCAACTCCCCCTCCGCCAGCCAATGATGAAATTTTGTCTAGGCTAGACGCCATATACCAACGGCTAGGCGAACTTACAAGCATCTCTACCACTACTGCCGAAATAGCCACTGTAGCTTCTAAGGCCAATGACCGGACTGCCGCTCTTCTTCGACAATTTCAAGAGGATGTCTGGACTTGCTTTGGACAGATACGACACGACTTCACCAATGTCAAGATCAACGTTGAAGCTCAACGAGATGAGTGTGTCCGTATCTGCTCCTCCCTTTTCTACGAGCTTTTCCATGCCATCACTCTCCATCTCGGTAACGGTCGCTCTCCTGTTCTAGAGCTCAACCGTATTGCTCGAGACTCTGCTCATGACCTTATGAATGCTAATCGTGATCATAATCTGGCCATCACAGAGGAGAAGCAAATGAGGTCAATCAACAGAATGCTGATGGAAGAGAACAACCGTCTTCGTGAAGAACTGGACTACCGTTCTTTTTCCACCAGACCTCCTACTGATGCAGATGACGAGTACGTACGTAGAATGGAAGAGCTAGAGAGAAAACGAAGGGAAAAGGAGGCTGCAGACAAAGGCAAAGGGAAAAGACCTTGGTAGTTTTTGTATCTTTTCTTCCCTTACCTTCGTATTTATCTTACATTTTGAAAACTCTGTTATATGTAAACGTCTTGTTTATAAATACAGAAGATTAATTGATTTCAAAATTGTCTTGTTTAAATTCTTGTTACTTTACTTTTTACATCTGTTTAGAATTTAAATAATCAGTTTAAATTTATTTGAACTGCTACTAATCTGTGTGCTGTTCTATGATTTTTATACCCTTGTATGCACTTAGATTAGTTCCTTACAATTGAGGTGCTATTCTGTCTGATAGAGGCATATCTTCTGCTACATTATATATAAATTTCTTAGACATGCTATTATCTATCACATAGTCTGTTTTTAGCCCTCATTTGTAGTAATGATGACCAGATATAAATAGGAGGAGATTGTTGATTCTTATGTTAGATTTATATCTATTCAGTTCATTACATTTAGTTTTATACTTCAGTGGCTAATCGGGATGCGTATCGATTAGCGTGGCAACTGTGTATAGAACATTGCCTAGTATAGTTTTTATAGGACTTTACAGGTTCATCGGAAGACCTCTCCACAAGCTTCATCGGAAGACCTGCTTAAAACCCACAAACGGCAGACCTTGTGTCCACCTGGTCTCTTATGACGTGTCCTGTCCAGCAATGACTCATTGGATTAATTCAAACTTATCCTAATCATTGTTTGAATTAATCGAAGACATTCCCTGACATATCAAGCCGCCGAAAGCAACTTTCTGAAAAGCAGGAAGACTTTTCGTCCTGAACAGTGAAAGGTGAAAAGCATCGCCTCCTACCTGCTCGCAACAACTCTCAGATCTGACACCTAAATCGCCACTTTTTTAAGATCTCAGAAATCATTCTCTGCTCTAGATATCTGTGAAGACGAAAATCCTTGACTGACAGCCCCATGCATTTAATGCATTCTTGAAAAAAGCTGTTGAAGTATTCGTCTTCTCCAACGGATCTTTTGAAGTGCACCTGCTATAAAAACTGCCATTGAAGACTGGACAACAACAACTGTACAGAATCAATCGAACACTAAAAGGATTGCTCTGAAACTCCATAACTCCAAGTCTTACAACTCAGTGCAATCAAGAGATCCTCTACAGATCTAGAAGTCCTCGTCAACAACAAGAAGTTGTTCATCAACACTTATTGTTTTAACTTCTTGTTGTTTACTTTCATTAACTATACTTCTGCACGAATTAAATATCTTGTATTTATAGATATTTAATTCCCTAGACCCCAAACACAAGTCAATATTTTGTACACGATCCATTAGGGATATTCTTTGTAATTGATCTAGTGGAAAACATAGTGCACTATTTAAATCCAAGGTTGACTGCCTTGGTGGTGGACGTAGCACTCATTATAGTGTGAACCATCCCAAAATACTTGTGTTATTCCTTACTGTTTGTCTGTTATTTGAACTAGTTAAGTACTTTGATTATCATTATCCGTTTACAGCAGAACTTTAGTAACTTGAAAAAGGTCTACCGGTAGTGCTTATCGGCAGACCTGGAACAACTACCTTGAAGGTCTTCCGCTACTTCAATCTTTCAATAGATTGCAAGTACCTTTCAAAGTATTTACTAAAAAGTTTTAAGTGTTTAATAAGCTATTCAACCCCCCCCCCTTCTAGCTTATTATTGTGCCCATTGGGACCCACAATGTCAATTCTAGGTTTTCACAAAGCAATGCCCCCAAAACTTTTCAAGTAAGAAAACTTCTGGTTGAATGCCATCAAGGAAATCAATCAATATCTACCTACTTCACTTAGTTTAGAAGTCTATGGGATGAGTTGTCTAGTCTACTAGCCTAAACAGTATGCCTAAATGTGTGGTTTAAACTTTAACCATGGGGCAATGCAAAAGCAAGAGAAATATGAACATGAACAAAAGTTGTTTCAGCTTCTCATGGAACTCAATTATACTTTAACCAACACCAGAGGCCAAATCATAATGATGACACCCTTACCTAGTTTAAGCAATGCAGAAAACCTCTTGATCCAACAAGAAACACAGAGAAAATGTAGCACTAGAGAGGGGGTTAATATCAATGAGATTTTTGATGCATTAATGAGCAAGACTTCTGAGAATGGACACACTGGTAATGGGAGGAATAACATCAAGAACTACAAGAATAAATCTGGATCCACCAATACATTCACTCATAGAGGTAAATTCTGGTGTGACTTTTGTCATGGTGACTCACACACCAAGGAGAGATGTTTTTATTTACATGGTTATCCAGCTTGGCACAAAATGCATGGAACCAAGCCAGATGCCCAAGAACAAGGTAAGAGGAATGGCTGCAAATGTTGTAAATGAAGAGGACAACAATGAAGATGAAATTGTTGTGGATGGATCGAAAGTCTAATGTGCCAGGGCTAACTTGTGTACAATACACATAACTGATGAGCCTCCTATCCTATGTTGGAACAATTCCAGACAATCCAGAGTCTCACCTTGCAGGTAATATTACTTGTTGTACCAGTTTTGTACCCTCTAAAGTTTCTGCTAGTCATAGCCCAAACACCACCGAATGGATTATTGATACTGGGTAACAAACCATATCACCAATAATTTTATTGTTCTTGTTAATCCTGTGTGCACTAATTCCATCGTACACCTACCCAATGGTCACACTGCAAAGATAACTCACAAAGGTACTATAGTTTTTCGTAAAGGAATAACTCAAATACTTGTTGGGGTGCCCTCGTTTGATGGGTGTGCACCATTGTTTGGTTGTTGAACGTAAATGTTTTGTTTAGGTGCCCTCGTTTGATGGGTGTGCACCATTGTTGCATTGTATATACTAAGGTCTCATATAGGTTAAGAGTGTGCTCTCAGCTATCCCTATAAATATTCTATATGTCAATCTATTAAGGAAATTTATCTATGTGGTCCTTGAGTTCACTTCTTCTGTAGATGAAAATACTTCTCTTTTTGCCCTGCTGACCTTGAAAGTTTCTTACTCATATAAAACCTAGCCCAATTCTGTATCACAAATCAACCAATGCTTGAATCCCCCAAAATCGTTGCCTATGGTGCCCATCCTTCCACTATCATTCTCCTATCTCTTAACTTCTCAATAAACCCTTAGGTAGTTTCTCTTCAACCTTAATTTTTTCCCCTCCCTTTGGAAACCTCATAACCCGCATGAAGTTAATGTTACTCATCTCTAGACCATGAGCAATCTCTTTCTAATCTGCATCAAAAAGAAAATACTCACTACCAAAGGACCGATAGGTACCATCTTCTTCCTTTTCTAAACAGGTAAATATCATCATACTTGTTACCTTCAAACACCTTAAAAGACTTGAGTTCACTTCTTCTACCCCTGAAATTATGTTTCTGTCTATTTATATTTTTCTTTTCCATTTTTAAAAAGAAAAAGAAAAAGAAAAAGAAAACACACGCTCACACCCACAAACATAGGTTACAACAACCATAAAATGCTTAGATTAACATGTTCTAATGAATTGAATTTCAAGGTCCCTTCCTCTTTATATGGCATTGACCTAAACTATTGTATTTATAGCAGTCGTATTTCATGTTTAGCAGAATTATTGGTCTGCATATAATTTATATCAACGGTCCTCTGCTCTATCGAACCATAGTCTCTTCCACCATAAATAAGATGTCTTTGTTGCACTTTCAAAATTTCAGGTCGTCTCAGCCAATTGCCTCTCCAATGATCTCCAACTTTTTCTACTTCTAAAATCTCACCTTATCTGTTCCTTTTTACATCTCTCTATTCTTGTATAACATCCAGCTCTACAATCACCTTTTGTAAAAAAGAAACCTAATTGTACAGGTAGATTGATTCTTAGATGCTGATTCCTTTTAGCTTTTCTTGTGAGAAAGAGAGAGGAAGAAACAAATATAGACTAAATCTGAGAATTTGAGAAGAAACAAATCCCTTATCGTATTCTTTTCCAAAAAAACTAATAAGTTTCTTTCCCTTCTCTCCTATATTGGAGTAACATCAATTTGTAAGATTTCAGATTACTTGTAGAAGCGAGTCTTTAACCACAATAAAAAGTGGAAAATGAAGATCTTTCTCTCTATATGAGATTAACAGTTGGAGTGCTTGACCAAAGAAGCAAGGGATTGATTTCACAAAGACCCAGCAAAGGCTAGAGAAATAAGGAGTTGCTCACCTTGAAACAAAAAGAAAGAAGACTTGAAAGAATATGCCTGCCAAAAGTAAGAAAGAAACTCCTATACGCACGAGCTTGTGAGACAATAGGAATTGGCCTTAGAAGATAAGCCTGATGTAATGAATTCCAAGAACTTGTGTAGTTTTGCAACCAATATAGTAGTACTATATTCTCCCCAGTATGTTATGTGTAGTGGCCATAAAACTAAAGAATGACTTTGTAAAACCCTAAAATATTGCTTGCTTGTGTTATGCATGATTTCATACATTCATATTCATCATAAACATGTTAACTTAGCTCAGTCATATGTTTAGAGTCAATAGCATGTTCATTGACGTCGTTTGATATGCTCGTATGCACCTTTCCTTCACGGGATGCTTTGAAACTTGGGTTTATGATTTATGTTGAAAGTATATGGATAAATGTTAGAGGCCATTCATAACATCATTAACATGCTTTAGATGTTGATTGAAAGCTTGTTGCATCATCGGTTTGGTTGCTAGTTTGCTTCTAGTCGTAAACCTTCTTTGTTTGGCCTTTTCGGTTGTCGTTCGGGAGTGTTCTTCCTGAGTTCTTGACCATGTTTGATTGAGGTTTGAAGCTTGATTGCTTTGGTTATGTTTTGGAGGTCTTTAAGGTTGTATGGTAGACCTTTTTGGCTTTGGAAGACTCATGGATGCAATGGGTAGAGACCTAGGCCAAGCAAGGGAGCAACAGAGGTGGAAGTGAGATTTGGCAGGAGCATGCGCTCGCATGCCTCATCCCCATGCGGCCGCATCAAGTGCTGATCCCTGTTACGGGATTTTCAGCCTATTTCCAACAAATGCCCAACCTAACCCCACCCAAACCCATCCTAAACTAATCCTAAACCTTCTTAACTACCTTAAGACATATCCTAAACATCTAATTGAGATTTGGAGGTGGATTATGGGGGTTAATCAAAGGGAAACAACCATATCAATCTAAACATAACCCACTTACTTCCTAACCCTTATAAACCACAAACACACCACTTAAGCCTTCATTTTCTGCCTACCACTCTTAAAAAACGTGGGGAATTTCTTGGAGAGCCTGAGAGGGAGTTTTCTAGGGTTCTTGAGAGTCTATTCTTGGAGGCCATAGCTAGGGACCTTCATCTCTCAATCCACACCATAGATTTGAAGAGGAGATTGAGGAGAACAAAACCCACCGCTTGGAATTCCGAAATTGTGACTTCTAGGGGCTGAATCAAGGTAAGTTGCTACATCTCTTCCTCTTTCTTTTTGCCCCATTGACCCTAGGGAAAAAAATCATTGTGCTATGTGAGGTCAATGGGTGCATTTTAGGGCTTTTCTAGAGATGTCATGAACCCTAGATTTCTAAATGATGATTTTGCTTGGATGAACCTACTTGGGACTTTGATTAGCATGTTATTCATGTGTAGTATAGTATATTAACTCATGCTATGTGATTATTTCATGTGTTGTGAGCATGATTGGTGAGGTTACTTGAAAGGGTATATGCCCAAATGATGATTTGGCTTGGATGAACATGCTTAAAACCTTGATTAGTATAATATGCATGTGTAGTATAGTATATTAATCCATTTTATGTGATTATTTCATGTTTTGTGCGCATGATTGGTGAAGTGACCAAAATGAGTTTATGCACAAAATTGCGAATTTGCTCTATGTTGCATTGTTAAGTGTTTTGTTAGGTTTATGTGGGTTTAATGAACTTGGGAATATGGTTATTGATGATAGTTATGAACATAGGGGGGTATTGTAGCCCATGCTTCTATGCCCTAATTTTTCGAAAGTGTAGATTGGACTCAACGGAGTCAACCTTTGGGTTAGTATGAATTCTAGGAACTATAATCTTAAGTCCTACGACATTTGGGGTAGAATTGATGAAGGACACTTGATTATGAGAGCTTATATGATTCTCTAATGTGAATTTTATGCTAGTTGTGAATGAAATGCATGACTAGTTTGATGGTAGAGTGTGTGCCTACTTGTTTTGAGCATATGAGTATACATTACTTGTGCTTGGGTTTTGAGCCCAGCTGGAGTCGGTTTGTTGAGTCTTTGGCGGGATGATGCATCGTCTTCACGAATTGTGGGATTCGTGATCGCGATGGATCGCCGTGCCGGGTTGCACACACCCCTCCATCGATGGCCACGGTGGGGAAATAGTTCATCTTAGTTGTAGTAATACACATGACTTTGATAACTATGGAACTCGAGCGGGGATTGTGTCGGGGACGTCGATATCCACGAAAGGGATATCGAGGACACATAAAGGGTTTGCACGTGTTTTTGCAGGAGCGACACAGCGGAAGAAATGGTAACGGTATCATATCCCTTTTATATGAATTGTCTCACAAGTACTTATGTGAATAATGTGCTTGTGAATATGATATGATATGATGGCTGAGATGGTTTCTTAAATGGTTTTACTTTATGGATAACATGACTTTTAAGGTTGTTAAGCTTGTATGCCTTGACATGAACATTAATTCAAATGCTATATTATGCCAATAGCATAAACTATTATTGTTAAGTATGAATGACTTGACATGGATTTTAGTGAAATGTTATACTATAATGATAGCATATTTTATTATTGTTGAGCATGAATGCCATGACATGATTTTTAATATAATGTTATTCTATGATGATAGCATGATATATATTATTATTGAGCATGATGCCATGATAGGAAGTTATGTTTAGTAACTTACTTAGTCATTATGACTTACTCCTATTTGTTGATTGTTTTCCCTAGATCCGAGCCGTGCTAGCGGGTCGAAGTGATTGCCGCGTTCGTTGGTGAAGCTTTCTTTTGGCAAGGTTGCTACTTAGTTTAGTTCATTTTCTTTTGGTAAGGATGTTGGGAAAAGTGAAGTTATGTAAACTTCATGATGGGTAGCAAACCTATTTTTGATTGTAATATTTATACTTATGTTGGTTGATGCTTATTCTTTTGGTAGCCGACTTGTAGTAGTCGTGCTTAGTGTATGTTGATGGTTACATTTCGGTATGATTTCTTGATGTTTGTACTTATGGTTATTAGTACTTATGCCTTTGGTAGCCGACTTGTGTTAGTCGCGCTTGGTGAATGTTGGTAATTATGTTTTAGTCATGTATATTAATGGATAAATTATCATGTTTGTTCTCCGGCATGTTTTTAGCCGTTGAGTATGTTAGACTAGAGTCTTAGACTTAATGTAATGTTGGGTTCCAGCTGTAACGTCGCCGATGACTTGGTTTATTTATGCTATATATTTGTATTGCATGACAGGGAGTTTTGCTCTACGTGCCCAATGTTGCGGCACGTGCGTCGAATTTTTGTACTGAGAGATTAATTATCTCTTTGGTTGTATTTAGTTTGAGCTTGTTAGCCCGGGCGCCACTGTGTTATTACATTTCGCTTCCGCATTTGTTTTAAGTTGTTGGCGTATCGTCGTTATGGCCTTACCCATTATTTGCTATTAGCTTGTTGTTGCATGTTTCCCGACGGCATGACCTTAGGATCTCATCTTAGGATCCGGGTCGGGTCGTCACAGACTTAGTGCATGCTTTTTTAAAAAAATATTGTTATCTTTTTTTCTTTTTCATCTTAACAAAAGTCATGGGCACTTTATCTTGTTCTAAGAGTTTTGTATGATCCTTCTTATCCCGATTCCCTTATGTTGGTCATTGTGAATATTAGTGTGTAGACATTCTAGGGGTCACAAGGTGCCTTCTCCTTCGACCGTATTGAATTATTTTTGGTTCAAAGTGGCTCAATGTTTGTATAATTGGAACCTTATTGGGGTTGTTTTGGTCTATTGTGGCTTGACAATTGTATGACTTCTAGTATTATAGGCCTCCAGTGAAATTCCATGAATGGGATTCACCTTTTAATATAAATGACATGTTATTATTAATACTCATACCTTCATTTGTTGAGACAGAACTGCACTTTGGTTACTTACCTATTTTTGTTTGTTTCAGTCATAAGCTTTCATGTGTTCCCCAAGACTTTTCCAATCTATCTTTCTATGTGTCTATACCACACGGACATTTTTTTCCTCTTGTGTTCATAGGACGCGACACCTGTCACCAGCTTATATATTCTGTACTATTATTAGCTTGTCCCAGTTGAGTTGTTTATGCCTCACTTTTTGTGCAATTGATCATGATCTTACGCCATGCTGCAATAGTTTTATGTTTTCATGTGCCCTCATTTTTCTGTCATCTTCTGCAACTAATATACATTTCATTTCATGCAATCAAGTTATGCGCTTGTAATTAACATACAACTCCTTTTATATTTTGTAGGGAAAACAAAGCATAAATGCATGCTCAGAGTTGTGTTAGTGAAGAGTAATCATTTCTTCATGTAGTTCGTTGTCTCGTCAATTTAGACATCTATATGGATCACTTATGTATATTTAATTAATGTTATGGATGTATGTAACATGATATTCATAAGATATTTATGATAAAAATATTTTTTGATCATAATGTGAATTTAATTTCTTTTCCCTTGATTTCTTGTATGGTGATATTCATATTGATTTATTATATGTGTATATAATATACTTCAGGAAATATTGCTACTTTGTTATACATTAGGAAAAAAATAAATGGTGGGTATAATGTGGTAGTGGTATGAAATACATTTGGGAAGCTAGAAAAACAATGCCAAATACTTTTTTGGAAAGGTGAATAAAGCATGCCAAATGTATTTTAGAGGTGAAAACAAACTGTGCCAAATACTATTTGGGAGGGCAGAACCAACCATGCCAAATGCTATTTGGGAGGGCTGAATCAACCGTGTCAAATACTAATTGGGAGGACAAAACCAATCGTCCCAAATGTATTTGGGAGGGCAACACAACCGTCCCAAATACATATTTGGGTCGGGTCATTACAAACCGTTCCAAATACATGTCAAATGGCACATACATGTGCAATCGTCGCTTTTTCTGTACCAAATACTATTTGAGACGGTTTCAGGACGGTTGGATATTATTTGGCACCCTCGTATTTGGGACGGAGCCAAAATCGTGCCAAATACCTTTTTGGACAGTTTTGGTAGTATTTGAGACGATTTTTGACTTACCAAATACATTTTTTTTCTTGTTGTGGCTGTTGTTCCTTCTTTCCAATATAACCTCTTGTCAGGAAGTAAGCTTGCTAGTGACAGTCACTGTAACCTTATTTTTTTTCTTCTACTTATTGCTTCATGCAGGACCTAGCACACAAGGAAACCAAGGAGATTGGTAAATTGATAGGATGATTATATAGGACTTTGGTTACAAGGGATTTTTTTGACAAGGCCAGTTCTGTTGTTGGTTCTACATTCTATTCTAATATGTATTATAATGTTTGTACCAGTGAACAATTCTTTGATTTCTTGTTCTGCTTCTACAACTTTCAAAAAAGAAATACGTATGTGGCCTTTAAGACTTGGTCATATTGTAAGACCCCGATTCCCAGTTAGCTTGAACTGCATGCAATGTTCGCATTTCTTCCTTGGTTGATCGCTTGTTTGGTTCGTGAGAGAGTCTAGATGTGTATGAGAGATCAAATTATGACCAAAATACTTTTAAGAGATGACATATAGTTGTTGACTTGCTAAAGTCACAAGTCGTAACCCGACGATGGTCGAAATGCGACGCGATTGAGAGTTCGCTTGCGTTTTGTTTTCATGACCTCAGTTCGGTCATAGATCTTTACATGATGATTGAATAACATGTTTAAATGTGTTAGACTTCTAGTAGGATGCATTCCTTAAGTATAGTGAAGTTTCGACGCTCCGAGAATAGCAATTCTCCTTATCGCGTAGTTTGAGATTGAGCCGGGTGATCGTCTCACCTTTTGGGAGCTCATTTCTCCTATCTGTTGTTAATCATCTAAGGATCATTCAGGCTTATTTAATAGCCTTTTGAAGTGTTTATAATCTTGGGTTGTTGCTCGTCAGTTTGCGGTTTCATTCGCCGTTTCGTTAGCGCGTTGCTGTAACTTGCGCCGGTTTCGCTCCGAGTTTTTTCAGGTGTTGTTTATGGGAGTTTAGACCTACTTTAAAAGTGATTTGAGACTTGTGTTTTTTATCCAAGTGTTTGAGGACTTTAAGGGTTCAATTATAGGCCGTTTTGAAGCTTTAAGGCTTGCGGTTGCATGCGGGAAGGATCAGACGCAAACGAGGATTGCAGAAAATGAATGGCATAGCATTTAGGGAGGATACAGTCGCATGGTGTGGAGCCATGTGAACGCTTTGATGTCGAGACAGCCTACTCCATGTTTTAGTGTTTCAAGTGTATTTCCTATTCTACCCATTCTAAACCTCTTCTAAACCCTCCCTAACACCCATACTTATTCCTAAACATGTCCTAAAACTCTTGGGGAGTTAATTAAGGTTTGATTAAGGATTGATTACATCTAACAATCACTAATTGTACCAATGAAATCCCTATTGTGCCCTCTCTTATTGTGGAAGTATATATACACTAATCCCTTTGAAACTTCAGCCATTCTCTCATTTCATCCCCTTCTTTCTTATACGTATGAGTGAGAGAGACTTGGGAGACATGGAAGCTTGGAGCCCTAGCCTCCTTCCTCCTCCAATACTCGATGATCCGACCGTTGGATCGCCTCCAAACTTTGGATTCGTGAAGCCCTCGTCAAATGGAACAACTTCACCGATTGGATTGTGATTCTTTTGAGTTTTCATCTAAGTCAAGTAAGCTACTAGACTCCCTCTTCTCTTGATTTTGTTCTCATTGACCCTAAGGAAAACAAGGATGCTTGCTATTTGAGGTCAATGAGTACACATGTATGTTGTGTGTGATTTTATTTTGATTTTTGGATTTTTGGTGAGAGTGAACTTGCTAGAAGCATGAGTAGGTTGATTTCTATGTTTAATGAAGTATGTTATTAAGTTTCAATTGGTAATTTTGGACTTAGGTATGATGGATATTTGATTCCCTAAAAACCTAGGGTTTGATATGATGATTATGTAGTAAATGGGTTCTTGATATTATGAATGATTTTGGAGGATTTTATGGAATACTATGAGTTGTTGGAATCACATATGTATGTGATTAAAGTTTGGGGGTATACTTGATGAATCTTGAGTTTTGATTGTAAGCATTAAAGATGAATTTTTACAATGGGTTACATGTTGGAATGCTTCGTTTGACTTTTGAGAATAAAGTTGACCTTCATGTATATGAGAGTATGTTGCTATCTAATTCATGAATTTTGGTTATGAGCATGTATATTGAATTATTATTATGGATTACATGAATAAAATGTAAGGTTTGACTTTATTGGGTTGAGTTGACTATTATGCATATAAGAGTATGTTGGTCAACTATAATTCATGAATTGAAGGTTATGAACATGTTAGATGAATTTACATGTTAGTTATGAACATGCTAGATGAATTTACATCTTGCTTAGATAAGTGGATGTTTTGAATGAAAGCATGTTTGATCTAATGTTAACTTGAGACACATGCTTGAAATGTGATGGTTGGCTTTAAATATTAAGTGTTTACCTATGAACTATGTTTTGGGGTTTTGTTGGGAAGGTATGGATTGTTGGGTTGCAAAATGTTGCTAACCTTACGAACTTAGCCATTAATAATAGCTAATGAATAATAGGAGGGCAATGATGCAAATAGCTTATATGCCTTCAAATTTGAAAAGAGTAGAAATGACTCAACGGAGTCGATTATGGATTTATATGAACATAGAGAACTATATATTGAAATCCTACGAAATTTGGGATAGTTTTGATGGAGGTCAAGCCTCCGAGCGTTTTCAAGTGTATGAAGAACACTTGGGTACTAGAGACTTGATATTATCGCTCTAAGATGTTTATGTGTTAGTTAGCATAGAAATGCATAACTATGTGATTTATAAGTAAATATCTACTTGAATGGTTTAGTACGGTGTGTTGTACTTTTCCCTTTATTTGAGCATGCGAGTATATATTACATGTGCTTGAGTTTGAGTCCAGCTGGCAGTTTTTGGTTTGAGTCTTTGGCGGGACGATGCATTGTCTTCAAGAATTGTGGGATTCGTGATCGCAATGGATCTCCGCGCCGGGTTTGCACACACCCCTCCACCGATGGCCACGGTGGGGAAGTAGCTAATCTTAGTTAAAGTAATACACATGACTTTGATAGCTATGGAACTCGAATGGGGATTGTTTCGGGGACGTCGATGCCATGAAAAGGTTATTGAGGACACGTTTGTTTCCGCAGGAGTTACATTATGACTTACTCGTTTGCTTTGTTTTCCTTAGATTCGAGCTCAGCTAGCAATTCGAAGGAAATCGCCGAGTGTACGATAGAAGTGTAATTTTTGTGAAGGTGGCTACTCTAATTTATTTTTGTAGCCTAAGTTTTGTTGGTAAGGACGTTGGGAAAAATGAAGTTATGTAAACTTCATGATGGGTAGCAAATCTATTTGTGGATGTAATATTTGTACTTATGTTGGTTAACTTATTCTTTTGGTAGCCGACTTGTGTTAGTCGTGCTTGGTGTATGTTGATGGTTATATTTTAGTATGCTACCATGATGGTTAAATTATCATGTTTGTTCTCCGGCATGTTTTTAGTCGTTGAGTATGTTAGACTAGAGTCTTAGACTTAGTGTAATGTTGGGTTCCGGCTGTGACGTCGCCGATGACTTGGTTTATTTGTTGCTATATAATTATATTGCATGACAGGGAGTTTTGCCCTACGTGCCTAATGTTGCAGCACGTGCGTCGAATTTTTGGACCGAGAGATTAATTATCTCTTTGGCTGTGTTTAGTTTGAGCTTGTTAGCTCGGGCGCCACTGTGTTATTATGTTTCGCTTCCGCATGTGTTTTAAGTTATTGGCGTATTGCCGTTATGGCCTTACCCATTATTTGATATTTACTTGTTATTTGTGTGTTCTGACGGCACGACCTTGCGGTCTCGTATTGGGATCCAGGTCGGGTCGTCACAGTTGGTATCAAAGCTATTGGTTAGCTATCTGCGAGGATAGGTTTGTTGGCCTAGGTTGGGGGTTGGTTTTGTGTGATTTGTTATATCTTAACGTCGAGAGTTATAGTATGTTAAGATGTTTGAAACTAGAATGGGTGCTAGCACTAGTAGAGTTGCCAGTGTTGATGAGCATAAGGTGGTACTAGTAGTATCCATGAATGGGAATCCATCGGATAATTGGTGACAAATATGATGAGATTGTGGTTCGATATTTAGTGATGTTCATGGAGTTAGCTCAGTAGAGTAGAGAACTTAGTACCGGATGAGACTAGGAAGACTCCATGAATCGTGAAAGAGTTAAGGCTTAAGGATGGAGTATTATAGGCAATTTATTCTATTATAGCTTGCGGATTTTCGAGGGGCTGTGGACTATACTTATGAGAAAAAGTTAGATATTAAGGAATGCACCCGAGAGTGGACCTCAGGGAATATTAAGGATGATGATGTGGTTAGAGGACAGTTGGTACCTCATAAAATTGTCTAAATCCGTAGTCTAGTAAGTGGAGTGACGCTTTTACCTATAGTCATAGATGACAAGGTGATTAATCGATGTGTAAATTATGTTTGGGAAATGAAACACCGAGCGTAGGTGTTGGAGCAATACATGCTAAGTTTTTGCTTGTGATGGTGATCACATTAGAAAGGATTGCCTTAAGTTGAGGATTTACGACTCTAGGAGTGCTAATAAGCGGTCTAGTGACTCTTAGTGAGATGGTTACAGACGACCTAGAGTTTGAGGTTGTGTGCGTGTGTGGCGGTTGGCCATTGCGGAGTTTTGAGACCTACCCGAGATAGGAGGTAATTCCTTATACATATATTACGGTTGATAGTATCGTTATTATGAGTGCACGTTGTATCGGTAGTTCATATGCATTCATACATACATTGCATTGTGTGTTAAGATTTGTTGATTTTGCTTTCCCTGGTTTATTAATATGATTGAGGGGGGATATCCCGGTATGAGATTGGTTTATGGTTTTGGTTGAAATTTTGATTTGTCGGTAGACAGTCGATTACAGTATAGTAATATGGTAATGTAAGCCTATATAGAAGGCTATGTTATGCATATATGAAAAATGAAAATGTGATAACGTTTACTAGTGGTATTCACTAGTGGGTGTTGAACTTGTATACTCTATAGAGATATGTGTGATGTTATAAGTAATATGATTATACATTATTGTGTGATTTTTATACGAGTAGAATACGCTCGAATCGCACGGGTGATAACTTGGTGATTATGGGATGCGTTAAGATTATTACGGATGGGTATATCGTTTTATTGCGACTAATAGAGTGTCGTTGCCACGCGAGGGTATTTCGTGTGTGTTTTGTTGAAGACGAGATTTTTGGGTTAAGGTGATGATAGACTTTACGGAGTTTGATGATTGCGGGTACTAGGGCGAATATTGCCTCTTTTCCTTGGATTCGTTATGAAAATGTTGTTAGGCGAGTATAGTGGATATACAAACCTTGTAATTTGTTAGAATTACCATTGTATAGAAAATTATCATGATGGAACTTTATGAGAATGTATGATTGGATTAGTAATTACACATGACATAGTTGTTGCTTGATTGTGCCGTATGCATGGCTAAGAGTTATATGAATTATAAGGATTATATGAGTTACATGAATTGTGTGAATTACATGGAGTATATTTGTTGAAGTATGATAATATTTGGTGATTATATGTCATATTGTATGATATACATGTATACATGTGGCATTGCTAATGATAGAGATTTTATCATTTGCTTGGTGATTAATTTATAAGTAAAAATTATACATGTTGTTTGTAGAGTATAAACATGAATAGTATTGATACATGTATTGTATTTGCTATGTGAATTAACATATGGCTTTTATGTGAGTATGCATATTAAATGTGCTTTGTTGTAAGTAAAGATAGGGTTTACAAGTGTAATGAATGTGGTTAACGGATATAGTTGTATTTGAATATGAGCATGCTTACGTGCATTAGTAGTAAGGATAACTTGCTTAGTCTATTTCATAATAGAACTTGATTATTATTGCCTAACGATTACGTCCTGATTAAACGGTTGCATGATTATGTGAGACTGTAGTAAATGATGCTTAAAATTTTCTTATAACCCTTCGCATCCTTGCAACGAAAGCTTTTGAAATCCAATTTAGCCGGTACCCTAAATTGGTGATCAAAAGAGGTTCGTTGGTGGACTAGGATTGGTAGCAAGTAGGTTAGAAATTGACTAAACCTCTTACCAAACGAAAAATAAAAGGAAAAGAAATGGAATGAATTTTCGTTTAATGCTATTATGTGCTCTTATGTGCATTGTCTATGATTGGAAATTGCGAGTATAGCTTGCATGATCATGAATGTTAACTTACTTGTTTTAGAAGTGTGTTGTGGAACACTCTTCCTTAAGTTTGTGAATTGCTCTATCGGCAATATTTACTTCTTATGATTTAGAATCCTTGTATTAATATTTCATGTTGTAGCTCCGAAGCAAATAGTTTCGGGAGATTTATGTTTATAATGTCCTTGAATATGCTCCGATGATATATTTGGAATTCACATGCTTAATTAATTAGTAATGGAATTTGTGAGTGCTTTTGCGACTCAAGTATGAGTCAAGTTATTTTCCATCTTAAGTGTTTGGTATTGCTATGGTTATTGGTAATTTTTGAACATGTAATGTAGGGTCCTTGGTAGTTTGATTTTTGCCTACTTGGTTGGTTTTTGTGATAGCAGACTCGGAGATTGAGTCTAGGTTTATGGTTTTGAACATTGAGTGTTCACACGGAATTGAGAGACACCGTAGTTGTGTCTGGGTTTTTGTTTTTGGGGGATGACCTAACGTTGGCTTATGATATGGTTTTTTATTCGGGACGAATTCTTTTTAAGGGGGAGAGGATGTAAGACCCCGATTCCCGGTTAGCTTGAATTGCATGCAATGCTCGCATTTCTTCCTTGGTTGATCGCTTGTTTGGTTCATGAGAGAGTCTAGATATGTATGAGAGATCAAATTATGACCAAAATACTTTTAAGAGATGTCATATAGTTGTTGACTTGCTAAAGTCACAAGTCGTAACCCGACGATAGTCGAAATGCGACGCGATTGAGAGTTCGCTTGCGTTTTGTGTTCCTGACCTCGGTTTGGTCCTAGATCCTTACATGATGATTTAATAACATGTTTAAATGTGTTATACTTCTAGTAGGATGCATTCCATAAGTCTCGTGAAGTTTCGACGCTCCGAGAATAGCAATTCTCCTTATCGCGTAGTTTGAGATTGAGCCGGGTGATCGTCTCGCCTTCCGAGAGCTCATTTTTACTATCTGTTGTTAATCATCTAAGGATCATTTAGGCTTATTTAATAGCCTTTTGAAGTGTTTATAATCTTGGGTTGTTGCTCATCAGTTTGCAGTTTCATTCGTCGTTTTGTTAGCGCGTTGTTGTAACTTGCGCCAGTTTCACTCTGAGTTGTTTCGGGTGTTGTTTATGGGAGTTTAGACCTACTTTAAAAGTGATTTGAGACTTGTGTGGTTTATCCAAGTTTTTGAGGACTTTAAGGGTTCAATTATAGGCCGTTTCGAAGCTTTAAGGCTTGCGGTTGCATGCGGGAAAGATCAGACGCGAACGAGGATTGCAGAAAATTGATGGCATAGCATTTAGGGAGGATGCGTTCGCATGGTGTGGAGCCATGTGAGCGCTTTGATGTCGAGACAGCCTACTCCCTGTTTTAGTTTTTGAAGTGTATTTCCTATTCTACCCATTCTAAACCTCTTCTAAACCCTCCCTAACACCCATACTTAGGCCTAAACATGTCCTAAAACTCTTGGGGAGTTAATTAAGGTTTGATTAAGGATTGATTACATCTAACAATCACTAATTGTACCAATGAAATCCCTATTGTGCCCTCTCTTATTGTGGAAGTATATATACACTAATCCCTTTGAAACTTCAGCCATTCTCTCATTTCCTCCCCTTCTTTCTTATAAGTATGAGTGAGAGAGACTTGGGAGACATGGAAGCTTGGAGCCCTAGCCTCCTTCCTCCTCCAATCCTCGATGATCCGACCATTGGATCGCCTCCAAACTTTGGATTCGTGAAGCCCTCGTCAAATGGAACAACTTCACCGATTGGATTGTGATTCTTTTTGAGTTTTCATTTAAGTCAAGTAAGCTACTAGACTCCCTCTTCTCTTGATTTTGTGCTCATTGACCCTAAGGAAAACAAGGATGCTTGCTATTTGAGGTCAATGAGTAGACAAGTATGTTGTGTGTGATTTTATTTTTATTTTTGCATTTTTGGTGAGTGAACTTGCTAGAAGCATGAGTAGGTTGATTTCTATGTTTAATGAAGTATGTTATTAAGTTTCAATTGGTTATTTTGGACGTGGGTATGATGGATATTTGATTCCCTAAAAACCTAGGGTTTGATATGATGATTATGTAGTAAATGGGTTCTTGATATTATGAATGATTTTGGAGGATTTTATGGAATACTATGAGTTGTTGGAATCACATATGTATGTGATTAAAGTTTGGGGAGTATACTTGATGAATCTTGAATTTTGATTGTAAGCATTAAAGATGAATTTTTACAATGGGTTACATGTTGGAATGCTTCGTTTGACTTTTGAAAATAAAGTTGACCTTCATGTATATGAGAGTATGTTGCTATCTAATTCATGAATTTTGGTTATGAGCATGTATATTGAATTATTATTATGGATTACGTGAATAAAATGTAAGGTTTGACTTTATTGGGTTGAGTTGACTATTATGCATATAAGAGTATGTTGGTCAACTATAATTCATGAATTGACGGTTATGAACATGTTAAATGAATTTACATGTTAGTTATGAACATGCTAGATGAATTTACATCTTGATTAGATAAATGGTTGTTTTGAATGAAAGCATGTTTGATCTAATGTAACTCCCCAAACCGGGTCCCACTACATGGGCCCACATCTAGCCACGTCACTACAAATTCAAACTTGAAATAAATACTAAATTAAAACGATATCTAACTAATATTATAAAAGTCTCTAATTTAAATACAATCATTCAAATAAATTTCGGAACAAAGTCTATTAAAAATTTCTCTGTCTTCATTAACTTCCAACACATAATTATGACCTAAAAATCGTGGTTTCTTCGCCGGTATCCTCTACCTCAAACTTAGTCTTTAATTTCGACCTGGAAGAAGAGGATTGTGAAGGGTGAGCGAACAAAGCTCAGTAAGATTATACGTCGCCCCTCCGGTTTCTAAGGAGGGGTGACTCAAAGAATAATCATGATATATGTAAAACAGAATTTTAGATATTTGACAACTTACAAAAAAACAAAAATAAATAAAACCAAAGATAGGTAACGAAAGGCTTAAAAATTTCTTTTTAAAAGGAGAGTTCAAAACAGAACAAATATGGATCAAACAAGTTTGTCATTACTGACTGTCCCATACCAGCTAGTAATAATCGAATATCAAAATATTTATTTAGATCACATAAGGGTCTATTGACCAAGAACCAAATCCCCCAAAGGGTACACAAATCCCACGTAGGGTACAAGAATCCCCCGAAGGGTACACAAATCCCCCGAATGGTACACAAATTAAGGTATATCCGGATAACCGCACTCACAGGCCAAGTGGTGCAATTTTCAATTATTTCAAATATTGTCACGAAAATCCCCGTGACGGGTTGCTCATACTTAGTGATCATAAATAATTTCAAAAACATGAATAGTACTATCAGTGTACTATTATTAAAACGTAATTCATATCAAAATTCGTCATTTTTAATACCAAAAAGTATACCGACAAAGTTTACAAATACGTAGCAATTTCTCAATAACAAAGGTATTTCATGAAAATCAAAGTAGACATGAAATTTATGAAAACGAAGGTATAACGAAGATATTCAATAAAGCCACCGACGGAGTCAAAGCAACTAACGACACGAGGTCGGGCATGGCAAATGAAGGAACGAAATTCAAGAATAGCGGAAGCCTAACATAAAAAGTATTTTTATACTTTTTCAAAGAACCTAAAAGAAACGTAATCCCTTACCTGAACAATGTTTTTGAAATTTACTTGTCGATCAAAAACTCCGCTACACGTGTCGACCCAATCTAAAATTCAAGACACAATTTTTGATTAAGTGACTATACTATTCATAATAATTTTAAGTAGCTAAAATAGAATTAATAATACAACATGAATAGTAGACATTATATCATTATTTATTTATTCTTTTTCTTCGAACCCATTACCACCTAAAAGGCTAAAACATCATGCACCAATTCAATACCCTCCTGCCACGCACCTACTCATCAAAGCCACAACACCAATATAAAATTTTGTTATCTCACTTACTACTTAAATATTAAAATTGGCATTATCCTCCAAATCAATAGCAAGTAGTAAGGTAATATTATTAATCAAATAATGTGAGGAAAAGAAGAACAACCCAACTTCCAAAAACTTACACCTCATTCTGTATGGATTTATTTCTTTTCTTCCTTCACTTCTCGCACCATTAACACACCATCTCTTTCCTCATCTGTTGTCGTCTCCTCTCTCTCTCTCTCTCTCTCTCTCTCTCTCTCTCTCTCTCTCTCTCTCTCTCTCTCTAGCTCACTGCCGCCGCACAGTTGCATTCTCTTCTCCATTGTTCTATTTCCTCCATTCTCAACTTATTTATATAAAACCCTACCAGGTTTTCTAACCCTAAGATTAACTGGACCCAGATTAATTAAGTAATATTAATATAGAATTAGTATTAAAGTTTTAGTCAAAAGTGGGCCTAGCCCAATCCAATTCAATTAATTAATAAATAGTTCCAAAACAATTTAATTAACCCAAACAATTATGATATTAATTAAATATGTTCAAAACAATTATAATTTTAATTAACACGAATTAATATTTTTAATTTAAATTATCGGGGTATTATATCTAATGTTAACTTGAGACACATGTTTGAAATGTGATGGTTAGCTTTAAATGTTAAGTGTTGACCTATGAACTGTGTTTTGGGGTTTTGTTGGGAATGTATGGATTGTTGGGTTGCACAATGTTGCTAACCTTACGAACTTAGCCATGAATAATAGCTAATGAATAATATGAGGGCTATGATGCAAATAGCTTCTATGCCTTCAAATTTGAACAGAGTAGAAATGACTCAACGGAGTCGATTATGGATTTATATGAACATAGAGAACTACATATTGAAATCCTACGGAATTTGGGATAGTTTTGATGGAGGTCAAGCCTCCGAGCGTTTTCAAGTGTATGAAGAACACTTGGGTACTAGAGACTTGATATTATTGCTCTAAGATGTTTATGTGTTAATTAGCATAGAAATGCATAACTATGTGATTTATAAGTAAATATCTACTTGAATTGATTAGTACGGTGTGTTGTACTTTTCCCTTTATTTGAGCATATGAGTATATATTACATGTGCTTGAGTTTGAGTCCAGCTGGCGGTTTTTGGTTTGAGTCTTTGGCAGGACGATGCATTGTCTTCACGAATTATGGGATTCGTGATCGCAATGGATCATCGCGCAGGGTTTGCACACACCCCTCCACCGATGGCCACGGTGGGGAAGTAGTTGATCTTAGTTAGAGTAATACACATGACTTTGATAGCTTTGGAACCCGAACGGGGATTGTTTCGGGGACGTCGATGCCATTAAAGGGTTATCGAGGACTAGTTTGTTTCCGCAGGAGTTACACGCTGGAAACGGAAAGGAAAATCATCTTCTCTCTCTTATGTGGTTTACTTTATGAGCACGTATGAATTGTTGTTCTACATGATTAATGGTATGATTTACATGAGATGATGATTTCTTGATAAACTGTTATAATAAAAATATAACATGCTAATCAAATGAAGATTTTTATGACTTGATGTTATACTAAAAATATAACATGCTATTCATGACTAGAATGGAAACAATAGTCTCCCGCATATGAATTATTATATGAGTTAGGTTTAATGAAGATTTATGAGACTCATGCTATAATTGGGTTATGTGGTTGGTGGTTTGATGAGAGTTTAAATGTGGAAATAAAACACTACACATTACGGAATTTAGAATCATAATCTATTGATATGATTTATTTCATAATAATTTATGAAGAATTATATTCCATGTGACTATGGTTGGATTTGGTTTGTGTGGAGAATTATACAATGAAATGTTACATCATAAGTATGACATGAGATGTACATGTTTTATTTTAGCATTATGCCATGCCATGACATTGCATCTTTGGTAGCTTACTAAGTCATTATGACTTACTCGTTTGCTTTGTTTTCCTTAGATTCGAGCCCAGCTAGTAATTCGATAGAAACCGCCGAGCCTACGATAGAAGTGTAATTTTTGTGAAGGTTGCTACTCTAATTTATTTTTGTAGCCTTAGTTTTGTTGGTAAGGACGTTGGGAAAAATGAAGTTATGTAAACTTCATGATGGGTAGCAAATCTATTTGTGGATGTAATATTTGTACTTATGTTGGTTAACTTATTCTTTTGGTAGCCGACTTGTGTTAGTCGTGCTTGGTGTATGTTGATGGTTTTATTTTAGTATGCTACCATGATGGTTAAATTATCATGTTTGTTCTCTGGCATGTTTTTAGCCGTTGAGTATGTTAGACTAGAGTCTTAGACTTAGTGTAATGTTGGGTTCCGGCTATAACGTCGCCGATGACTTGGTTTATTTGTTGCTATATAATTATATTGCATGACAGGGAGTTTTGCTCTACGTGCCCAATGTTGCGGCACGTGCGTCGAATTTTTGGACCAAGAGATTAATTATCTCTTTGGTTGTGTTTAGTTTAAGCTTGTTAGCTCGGGCGCCACTGTGTTATTATGTTTCGCTTCCGCATGTGTTTTAAGTTATTGGCGTATTGTCATTATGGCCTTACCCATTATTGGCGTATTGCCGTTATGGCCTTACCCATTACTTGTTATTATGTTTCGCTTCCGCATGTGTTTCTCTTTCGTCGTATTGTCGTTTAGTTTCAGCTTGTTAGCTCAGGCGCCTTGCGGTCTCGTATTGGGATCCGGGTCGGGTCGTCACACATATACCTATTACTTCACTTAAACATCTAGATATATGCAATGTTAATAATCAATATGCAGATAATCCTTGTGATATTTTCCATTTTGTAAGAGAAACAAAACAACCATTTCCCTTGAGCTCTTCACATTCTGACACACCTTTTTACGTGCTTCACAGTGATGTTTGGGGACCCTATAGGCATTCTACTTATAATGGTAACAACTCTTTTTTAACCATAGTAGAAGACCATTCCAGAACCACAAGGACCTTCCGGCTCAAATCCAAAACTCAAGTTTCTATCTATCTTCAATACTTTATTAACATGGTCAAAACTGAGTATAATGCTTGTGTTAAGGGGATAAGATCAGATAATGGTACTGAATTCTTCAGTACCACAGTCTCTGCCATTCTTGAACCTCTAGGTATTACTCAGCAAAGCACTTGCATTGATACCCCTCAGAAAAATGGGAGACCTGCGAGGAAACATAGACACTTACTTGAACTCTCCAGAGCTCTTAGGTTTCATGCCATGATTTTCCCTGCTTCACTGTGATGTTTGGGGACTCTATAGGCATTCTACTTATAATGGTAACAACTATTTTTTAACCATAGTAGAAGACCATTCCAGAACCACAAGGACCTTCCTGCTCAAATCCAAAACTCAAGTTTCTGTCTATCTTCAATACTTTCTTAACATGGTCAAAACTCAGTATAATGCTTGTGTCAAGGAGATAAGATCATATAATGGTATTGAATTCTTCACTACCACAGTCTTTGCCATTCTTGAACCTCTAGGTATTACTCAGTAAAGCACTTCCATTGATACCCCTTAGAAAAATGGGAGACCTGAGAGGAAACATAAAACACGTAGTAGCTTACTAAGTTTATCACTCACCCCATTCCTTTTGTTTTCTTTATAGCCCAACCAGGCAGAAAGTACGCGGTGAGGCCAGCAAGATTTATTAGACGTCGACAGTCTTGGGTATGCAGCACTTCAGGAGGCTATATTGTGTTTTGTGAGGACATGAGTTTATATTTGAGCTATGTAAACTCTTCATTGAGTTTATGTTTAGTATGACATTATTCATTTGTTGCCGACGTGTAACGTCGTGCCTATGTATATCATGTTGGTTGGTTGGCTTTAGAGCCTTGTATTAGTCCGAACAATGGCTCGTTGACTTTGTTATTTTGTTTTCTCAACCCTTTTAGAGTCGTAGTGTTTCTATTATCATAGCAGAGATTATTGTGTTTTAGTTAGGTTTTTGTTTAACCCACATTTAGCAGGGGCTTTGCATGTGTTTTATTTTGAACTAGTATGTTTTGTTTTGTTGTTTCATGCTTGACCCAGATTTCGTATAGAGATTTGGGGTCGGGTCGTATCACTTTTACTATTTTATCCTTACTTTTTCTACATATTTTAAGTATGACCACATAAGCTAGGACACTAAAGGAAATCACACATTTCACTAATATTTATAATACAGACAATTACTTTTTCTTACACGGTGTGACGGATCAAAGAGAACAATAATTTAAAAACAGAGGAAGTAATATATTTTATAAAAATTCATGAGGAAAATGAATAGTGGCGGCCTTACGACCCTCTAGAGAGATTTGTTTCATAAACCACAAGAAAGATAATTCTAACCTAGTTTGAAATACTTGCTAGATATAAAAAATATAGAATTAATTAATTTCCTCCATGGAAGCTAGCATTTTATTGAGTTGACTAGGTTGTTTGCATTTGCGATGTCAAACTACTTTCCGAATTTTATTTAAGAAAATTTGTTAAATTTTCCAACCTTTATAGACAAAATTTCGTTAAATTTATGACACTTCATTATGTGTCGGCAATTTTTTGACGAATTGTAAGAATTGTTGAATATTTCCCGAGATATGCACGATGCGTTGAATAGTTACCAATTCCTATGAGAAAATGTCAATTTCCCAACACTTTAAATTGGTAAAGCATTGCAAAGTTCTGACATTAAAACAAAACGTCGTCTATTTTTCAATAAATATGTTAATTATCGTTTATTTCCGACAGATATATGCAAGTATAGAGAATTTTTTATTGTTATTTCAAACATCAAGAAAAAAAGTTAGCAAAATTGAGTTTTCTTTTTATTTAATGCTTTTAGCCTTTTAATAGGATGCCTATATAAAAAGTGTCAGATTATCACAATGGTTTAATGAGATGCTACTTAAGAAGGGTCCTATAAACCCTTATGGCAATAAGGCCCAACAATTACGTGTCCTATTAGGTATTATGATAATAGGACACTATAGAAAGACATCTTATTAGTTACACCCATAATATGTCACAATGGTCTAATGAGATGCCTACTTGAAAGGTCTCCTATTAGCCCTTGAGGTAATAGGACCACTAGAGTCATGCATCCTATTAGGCATCATGGTAATAGGACCTTGCAGTTTAGACGTCCTTTTAGGCCTTTTTATGAGATATCATTGGAAAGTATACTATTAAGTCTTGTGATAATATGACACAAAGAGTAATGCGTCCTGTTAGGCGGTACCATAATAGGACCCTAATAGTTAGGCATCTTATTGTGATTTTTATAGGATAACTTTTTAAAAGCGTCCTATGTATAGCGTTCTAAAATATCATTTTTGTTGTAGTGATATTTACACTATATTACTTGAGATTAGTGCACTTACATGTAGTAGGTTTTCACCTCATCACTTAGGTTGGGCTACACTTTGGGATTTTTTGGAAACGTTGGGGGTGTTATTTGTTTTATAACCCTTAAAAAATAAAACTAGTTTTTGGACAAACCAAAGAAGAAAAAAAAAATATTTTTGCGTACGTAAGGAATGGAATATAAATATAGAATATCATTTGGTCTAATCAAATATGGCTGATTCCAAAGCATAATTAATGATGTTATTATCTATAATAATTTAATGAATAAAACTTTGATTCATCAGCGGTGAATTACTAAATGTTCCATGTCACACACTAACAATAGTTACGTGGATCAAATTTTGATGATGATTTGCAGCTTATAACAGTTTGCTATATGTTTGATTCAACAAAAATATGAAATAGTTAAACTCATAAACAAACAGTTATGAAACTGTAAGCAAGAATAAATAAAGAGTTTAAGCGATAGAGAAATTTCTTATAAAGATTTAAAATGGTTCGGATCTTTAATCATGCATTCACTTTCTTATAAAGATTTAAAATGGTTCGGATCTTTAATCATGCATTCACCCCTCATAGTGCATGGCTTCTATAGGCAGTAATCCCCTACATTTGAACAAATACACAGATTATTGAGGCCAAATGTAATATCTCAATTCCTTCTCCACTAGCTGGCTCTTTCAACTAGGATCTTACACACATGAACAAAGTTCACAAAGGAGTTTAAATTCCTACTTAACTAGACTCTATAAGTAGTCGAATAAAGCTGCTGATTTAGTTCTTTGTATATCTGTTGCAATGTTGATGCTTGAATGTGCTAGCAGATTGTTGATGATTGATATCAGATCTTGGTGGGGATGATAGCAACTGGCATTATTCTCGACATTATTCTCTAACAGAACAACGATAGTTGTTTTGCGAAACTGAACTCTTTGTACTAAAACAGTGTCTTCTTGTTGGAAGAAGTTGAATAAGTCAAGGACTGTTGGAATAAAGACCTATCCTTTAGTGTTTGTTAGAGTTATTTTAGCTAGTTGAATTTTTTATGTTATCTAATCCACTAAGCGTAGTATGTGCTAGTTGGACTGAAATTTCTCTTTTATGTTAGTTGTAATGCTTTATAAAGCCAAGTGTGCTGTTTTATTAAAGGTAGATAATTCACCCAAAATTGTTTATGTTCTTGAATTATCCTTGCAACCTTACATTTGGTATCAGAGCTAGCACAGGGCTTTGTAGAGAAGAAGCAGCAACCTTCAAGTGATTAGATCAAACACTGAGAGAATGAGTGACGACAAGACTTTGACGAAGATCCCTCACTTTGATGGTCATTATGACCACTGGAGTGAACTGATGGAGAACTTGCTCAAGGCAAAGGGTTTGTGGAGTTTGGTGGAGAATGGCTTTGTAGAGCCAAGAGCAGGGACAACACTGACTGAGGCCCAGCAAAAACAGCTTGAAGATGCCAGAACCAAGGATTTCAAGGTCAAGCATTATCTTTTCCAAGCCCTTGATCGTACTGTCTTCGAACAAATCTTGGATCGTCGTACATCCAAGATTGTTTGGGACTCAATGAAGTGAAAGTTTGGAGGCAATGCCAAGGTGAAGAAATCTCTTCTCAACTCACTAAGAAGGGAATTCGAGGTTCTTGCGATGAAGAGGGATGAAACCATCACCGACTATTTTGCAAGAGTAATGACGGTCTCCAACAAAATGCGAAGCAATGGAGAAGATATGCCTGACTCAAAGATTGTTGAGAAGATCCTACGAACCTTAACCGATAGATTCACATACGTTGTGGTGTCCATCGAAGAAGCAAAGGATATTGACAACATATCCATCGATGAACTGCAGAGTTCGTTGGTGGTACATGAGCAAAAGTTTCGAAGGGTGGACAATGAGAATGAGGATCAAGTTCTGAAGGTAGAGGACCGGTTTGGAACGAGAGTGAAAGAACGCGAGTAGCTAGGATTCTCAAGAAAAAACGAAGTGATTCCAATGGGAATCACAATGGACAAAAAAAATAACAAACACAGCGGAAGACTTAAAAATAAAGCACGAAATTAATCACAAAAATTTACCAAACAATCTACAAGCTTATACTTGTAGATCTAGCCTCATGGCCAAAAAGATTTCACTAAAAAGAATGAATTGTTTTACAAAAAACTATGTGAAATCACACACAAAATATTCTCACAAGATAATGAATCTTGGAGAACAAAAACCCCACATAAACAAGATAAACAAAACGTGGGAAGAAACAAAATCAGCTTTCTTTTAAACAAAAGGAAGCACAAAAACGAACTTCGATGTGTTCTGCTTGTTGCTGCAATGGGTAACACATTCGAATCACATTCGAAATCGCACAAAACTGAATTTCAATTCGAAATCGAATTTGTCTGCACTTCTTTGATCTGTTCTCTCTGCACTCACCACAGTGTTCCCTTTGTCTTCTATTTATAATGCTTGAAGAAACCTACACAAAGAAGGAATCCATCTCCAACAAGGACAAGGATTAGTAGAAAGGAATAAAATCTACTTACCTTATTTCTAGATTATATTACCAAATATGAAAGTGGTCAAGAATCATGGTTAGACTAGGATTTATGCTAAGATTTTGTTACCAAAAATGTGCACTTGAAATCTACAAAATATTATGCTACCAAAAATAACTAAACTAAATCTAATAAAATATACTAAGTCCTAAATTAACACAAACTTATTAAAAATCATATTTTGACCAAGAAAGGTGAAACAAGACCAAAATAGGTCATGCCTATTTTGCCCTTACAATCTCCCCCTTTGTTGAACCTTTCTGGTCAAATCAAAAGACAAGTGTTTATTCAACACCAATCAAACCATCTAACCTACATTGGTTAGAAAATCTCATCTCCCCCTGAATTTGTACAAGGTATAAAGTCAGAAATCATAGGATTCACCACCATCACCATAAACACTTGATCTCTCTCCCTATTTGACTTGAAAATGAAGAGGATAAACAATCTTTTGGGAATTCTCAAAAATCCAAGATTTTGAAAACACAATGAAGTGTTCACCTAGATTTGATCACACCCCTAGCAAAAAGCGAGCACCTCATATCCAAATTCAAAACCTCTAGTTCCACACAAAATTAGACAACCACTAAATATTTTTCAACATGGAGATTTTTGAAATTGATTTGCACGCTTATATTAGGACAAAATTTCACCAAGTTGATATCCTTACCAACAATGCATGTCCTAAAATTTTATGCCTAAAAACATGATAACTAAAAGCTAGGCAAAAGAATAAAAAAAAATGCAATCACACACAAGTGATAAAGACCAGATCAAAGGATGTAGTTCCTAATGTAGCTGCATTGGGAGATGCATTCGCCAAAATTGTGATTTTATTTTCAATTTTGCATTTTTTTTGTTTTCTCAACCAGATTTCTCTCCCAAGATCGTAAATTTTTCACAACAAAAATCCATAGGTACTTTATTTCTCTAAGAATATAGCTCTACTTTATTTCAAGCTATAAAAACATGCCACTTGGAACCTTTCACACTATTTACCAAGGGAAGCCACTTAACTTTTTGATCAACCCATGAAATCAGAGGATTCATAGTCCCCAGAAAAGGTGCCACAACCTTGTTCATAGGTAGCTCTTTTCCGTTAGGTAGCTTTCACACTTTTTCAATTAAGGGGAGTCAATTTTCTCAAGATCAACCCATGAGAACCTAAGTTCCATAGTACTTTGATAAATTGCAGCATCCCAAAAATTTCAAAAGGTAGCTCTTTCCTTTGTGGACTTTAAACATACTCAAGAACTGGGAGAGAGAGAGAATCATAAAAAAATCACAACTGATTTTGAATGAAATTCCCAAGCAACAACAAAAGGCACATACATGTGAAAACAATGATCTAGAGTGCCCTCTAAAGACAAAATGCAAGCATGCCTAATTTTTTTATTTTTTTATAATTAACAAGTGTAAAATCATATGGCACACAAAAAACACAAAGAGATTTCCACAAGATTGAAAAATCTCTCAAAAACAAGACACTTGGCAAATATATCAGCAAGATGATTTTCAGTCCCAACATGTTCAATGCAAACAATTTACATATTCAACCAAGTCTCTAATAAAGTGGTGTCTTATATCAATGTGTTTTGTTCGAGAATGATGAAGGATTTTTGTGCTAAGCAAAATGCATAGGTGTTATCAAAATACAAGGTTAACACATCAATGTGTGGCACATAATCTTTGATCATTTGGAGCATCCATAAAAGATTTAAGGCTTCTCTCAAAAATATTTTGATAAGCATGCAAATTTTTTAGAATCAACCTTACCTCTTCTCTTTGTGTATATGCCATGGCTGCAATCATTCAAATTGGACTGAATTTAGAATGTTCGGGACGATTTTGAATGTTGGGACACGTTTACGAATACGCCCAAGTTTACGTCAATGTGTGCGCGATTTGACAACATTGGGTGACATTAATGAATCACATTGGATGAACTTTCGAGAATATGCAGGTTACATACGATCATCTGCATTCTTGGTTCGAATCTTTGGTTACGAAGATTTTGGGAAATTCATCATGGTATTCATCAATGGTTTCATAGAACCGCTTAGCACATATGACATATATCAAAGGGTTCACAATATTTGGACTTGCCTTTGTCATTACTACATAAGGAACCCACATATTTGTTTAAAAATTTTGGGTTGGTGGTTTTGAGAAAAATTTTCTCGATGAGACTTCCAATGTGACCGCCAATGTTGCCGCATTGGTCGGGTTCGCTTCATACGATTCTCTCGATCGATTTTCCCAAGAAGGCCCGTCTTATTTCATCCTCATACATAGCTTTTTCGTAAAACAAAAGGGTTCTATGTGACCGCTTATGGCGTATGACAAACAAAATTTTTCTTTTCTTATTCTCGGCTTTCAAAGAAGGCGCTGAAAATTTGTGTGTGGATGTTTTGGTTCAAGAGACATACCTTCACCTTCTTCACAAACATCTTCGGGCCTGAATCCAATACTTACTTACTGCACTATCGAATTCAACATCTCATCCATTTTTGTTGGTTTGAGTTCCAT
>CM028379.1:3038455-3122231 GCA_013146195.2 Codonopsis lanceolata
CAAAAGGCAAGAAAGGCGTTCGCCTTTGCTCCTCGCCTTTCGGGATCCCTTCTCAGGCGAAGACCCCTTCCCCGCCTCAAGCGCTTGCCTAGCTTGCCTTTGACAACCATGGTCATTATGCATTCAAAATGATGAATTGAACGCTTCGCACCCGATGTCTCTACGGATTACGGTTCTGTGACGGGATGTCGTAAGTAAGTTCCTCTTGATTTGAAGATCGATAACATGCTTGGGACCC
Source organism: Codonopsis lanceolata (assembly GCA_013146195.2). NCBI lineage: Eukaryota > Viridiplantae > Streptophyta > Magnoliopsida > Asterales > Campanulaceae > Codonopsis > Codonopsis lanceolata. The sequence continues at coordinate 3,038,694 of CM028379.1, forward strand.
TGGGTGGATGGATATTCCATCACCTGATAACTTATTTTCTTTTAATTTGGGATTATCCATTAGTAAGTGATTTGTCTGGCCCAAAAAAGGATGTGACTGGCCTGTGACAACTTTCGTTAAAAAACTACCAATAGTTGACGGAGAAGGCCCTAAAACTTAACATAATAGACCACATTAAATTTACTAGACAACACTAATCTTATGATTGTGAAAACTGGACGAAATCAGTGTAATTATTGTTCAGTTAAAAGTCAATTCAACTGCCAAAGTCGAACACACAATTGGATTGCAGGGGTATTTTCAATACACACAGTAAAGAGTACAGAAAGTTTGATTTCTTGCTTTATCAGTATACAATTAGCTGGCCAAAAAAATGGGAATACTGTTGCCCATTGGTTTTGGTGAAGTAGTGGCCATCTGCCTACCGCCTCCAAGTTTTTCTCTTAATTGTAATTTTTTCACCCTAAATTTCCCAACAATAACGTATCCAATCCTTGAAGTAGTCCGTGTTCCTAATCCAGTATCCTTTTTTGTATATGTTTTCTAATTTCACCTTTGACAACTGAAGTTTGAACCTGTTTTATCTTCTGTTCTTCCAATGATCCTATTATACATATCTATAGATGAATTTGGCATCATGTGTCATGGTAGAAGATTGTAATGGTCATAACCAGAAAAGGACACAAACATATCAAAATTACAAGAAATTCATCTAGGTACCTACCAGCAAAATTCCAGAAATGCTTAGATCTAATAGCATTAGATCAAATTTTAGGAAGTGTTCCTAGACTAATGCATGCCAAAAGTTACAGGGAACTTGTAATTTTTTGGCATTTGTTTCATTATAGAAGTTCTTCGAGCTAATACTTTCTTAATCTCCAAAAGTTCAAGCTACATTTAGTAAGCATAACTAAAAGAAATACCTCGCAAGAGATAGTATTTACCAAATTTTGGCACACAAAGTAGTAAACTCAGAACAGAAGATGGCCAAGATAACCAACACCAAATCTCTCATGTTTCTAAACAGGCTCTGATAGCCTCTCTTGTCTGCCTCAGACGTTTGAGCCTATGCACAGAAAATGACACAAGAAAGCAGTAGATACGATGATGAAAAAAAAGAAAGTAGGGGAGACCAACCATTCCAATAGAAAATAGAAAAGTCCTGTAAAATAAAATCCATCAGTAATTCGTAGAAGATATTCACCTCTTTTATGATGAAGTTCTTCTTTTGAACCTAACTGTCAACCTTCAAAATAAAAAAAAACACCAGAAAAAGTCAAGCTTCTACAGTGCATAATCCCCACATAAACTTGGCTCATTTGAATTCACAGTTGACCTCTTACTAAAACTCTTCCATACTACAAGAAGATTTTTATTTCAAGTTGCCTTTTTTTTGTTGTTGCTGTTGTAGTTGTGTGCGGCTATTCCACCCAGTTAAAGGTGCAGGTGTCCAACCTAGGGTCACATCAAACTACTCTTGGGAAATGCAAGCAAGGATATCATTACACTTTGCCATACCTATTTTTATCTAATATTGGCATCTCAGGTGTTGACAGTGTGTGAAGGACAATAGAATATTTTTTGACATCTTGTACTTTTTTTCTTCTCCATCTGCAATCTGATGATCAGTGCAGTTGGTGATGACACACCAAGTGAACTGGCGGTGTTTTCGTGCACCCTTTTCTGCTTCTTTTAGATTCCATTTGGTGTTTGCATGCTTTCATGTTTGTACGACATTGAAGCTGAAAGCTGTATTTCATTGAGTTGGCTTGAGCTTATGTTCTCTTTTTTTTCTTAATTTGATTAATCCTAGGGAAGAGCTGTTCTTCTATCAATCATGTTATTTATTCCTTGATATATATGCACTAAAACCTTGATGATATGAGATCCCTACAATTTTGTGAACCAGAAACAAAAGAACAGTGTGTGACACATCATTAGGAACCGTAGATGCTATTTCAGCCTTAGCAACAGCCCTCTTTTGCCAATTCATTATAGAAATGACACTAATTTAGGAAGGAATAGCAAGCTTCAGAAGGGCAACACCTTCCTTCTAATAAGCAGAAAAAGCTGGTGCTGCTACAACTACAAGTATGATGAATAAGAAGAAAAAAAACAATATAAACAATAAAATGTCTGACTGGACGCCCATTTCGAACTGAGCCGCAGGGATCTCGAGATTTACCTTTTCTCAGAATCGAAGGGCTGGGTGGATTTCCATTAATCCATGCCAGATACTTGGGGAAAACATGTTATATTGAAAACCATGATTACAGCTTTTAGATCATAAGCGACTTCTGCCCTGTCACTATTAAGTACTCAAGTAACTACCACTCTTAATTAAATATGATATATCCTTGTTGCAGTACATACTTCTTTTCTAGAAAATAAATTGATTACAACTCCCAGGCACAATCTACGAGCTGGATGGTAGACTGTTCTGTATCTATAACATTTTAGTCTGACTGCACCTGGAGAAAATAGCTCTGGACATACATAACAAGAAAATCCAGCCCATGCCACTATGTGTATGTGTGTGGACATGCGTGCATGTGTGTGTCTGCATATATCTAAGTATCTATGTATATGAATCAAGGGTAAAGGAAAATAATGAAGTTTTGGGAAGTAGGTAATTGTAGTGGTGTTTGGAAGAACTGAAAAGGAAATTCTTGGGGTGTGTGATTTGACTTTCAACATAATTTGCTCTCTTATATTTGGAATAGAACAAGGAAGCAAAAGGGATAATATCATATCAGTGTGTCAAGATAAGATTGCAGGAGTGCTTTCAATGCCTATTAATTTGCCATTCACTCAATTTAACCATAGTGTTCGGGCATGCAATAAAATGAAAGCCATGGTTTCGGATCTTATAGCCGAGAAAAGGCTGGTATTGAATGAAAACAGAGCTTCCCCATATCAAGATCTCATCACTTGCTTGCTTAGCATTGGTAAAAAAGGCAATTCAAAATTGATGTCTGATAAGGAGATTCTGGACAATATAGTCTTGGTGATGCTTGTAAGGCATGATACAACCACTAGCCTCCTTACCTTCTTGGTTTGGCTTTTAGCTGATAACCCTTCTATTTATTCTGTTGTTGTTGAAGGTAAGAAACTAGCTCCAGCTTCACTTCACCCATCACAGTCTCTTTTAGGAACATTAACTAATAAAGTACATGATTGAGATTTCAGAACAAGAGGCAATTTCCAATAGCAAGTTTTTTAGGGAGTTTCTGACATGCGACGATCTTACCAAGATGAAGTACACATGGAGAGTAGCAATGGAGACTTTACGGATGACCCTAGGTGTTTTGTACCTTCAGGAGGACCCTCAAAGATATCGAGTACAGTGGATACATAATTCCCAAAGGGTGGCAAGTATGACACAAAATCTCTACTTAATTTCATGCATCTTCAATATATAGCAAGAGAAGAATGTTATGTCAAGTAGTACTGTGACAATGGTAATGGCAAGCATCCTAAGGGGTGGAATCACAGGGACTCACGTGGTTGACTCTCATCACATTATGTGAAATTGAAATAAAAGAAGAAGGTATACTTACATGAACTTTCTGTTTTGCAGGTATTTTGGTCAACATGCATGACACATGTGGATGAGAAGATATTCCCTGATCCATCAAAGTTTGATCCGACATGCTTTAAGCAACAAGCACCAGCCCCAGCCTTTAGTTATGCGCCATTTGGGGGAGGGCCAAGGATATGTCCTGGTTATGAGTTTGCAAAAATGGAAACTCTGGCTATGATTCATTACTTGGTGACCCATTTACATGGAAGTTCTCATTGGAAGATAACTCTTTCTGAAGAGATCCAATGCCAGTCTTCAATCAGGAGCTACCAGTCCATATTACATCCAGGAGATCAGATAATGCATTCCAATGTCATGTAAGCCCAACCGACTTTAATGAGAAACACCATGTTCAATCTTAATGAGAGATCTTGAGCATGAAGCATAGTTTAACTAAGCTACAATTCTCGCATATGCTTAAATTAAACTGGGGTGACAGATGTAGTACTGCCCGGTGAGACTTTGTACTTGATAGTGGAAATAGCTTCTCAAGCCCGATACTTGAATTCAAGCGGTCTGTCTTTGACCTACTAGAATTAGAGTACGCCTACAGCGACACTAGTTCCAATTATGTACAATCGCTTTCTTATGCAGAAAAATGAAGTAACAACCATGGTTTAAAATTGACGCATTTTTTATTTTTATTTTCAACAGCAAAATTATATTAATTTTATTACAAAGAACACCCAGCAGCACTAACAATCCAAGAACTGCTATATACTCAACCAGCTATAAGCCTAGAACACTAACCGAGACCACCAAATTGATATAGAGGGAAACACGCATGTCCATGAACAAAACTGATGCCAATTTATGCGTCAAATCATCCTACATACCACCATGGCTAAGGCTCCCTTCCTACTTGCTCTGAGCTTTCTTATTCTCTTCAATGGTTGCATTGGTATTCAGTAACACAAGCAATAAAACAAGAACACACACGTAGGATAAATATGCCCTCAAACCACATTGATTGAGTCCTTGAGGATGCCAGTGTGACCGAGTTCTGAGACTCCAACAGCCAACAATTCAAGTACCGTTGTTAACATTATTCCCCATCAGATTCAACCTAGAGACCTTCTCTTTGCCCTCTTCGTAAACACTCCTCGACTGTCTATGTTACCGAGGCTATTATCATTAATTCTCCCAACTAGTGTTTATAAATATGTTAAAAGTTTGGTGTGTGATTTTGTTTTTGGTGGTAAAACAAGTAGGGGGTATTCAAGGGGCTATGTTGCCTACCTGCCCCGAAACTTTGCAGTCTTCGCAGAAATCACAAGAAGAATGACGCCGAGGTGAGAGATTCGGGACAAGCATCGAGAAAATCAAGCACTTCAAACAGGTCGCATTCTAGCCATCCCATGTGGCGACTCTCGGCTTTATAACGATGGTTAGAGATCTTGTTGTCGTGGTTTTAATTAACAGTTCCAACTGCCAACCAGCTTGAACAAAATCACAGCGTACAAACAACTGAATCTTCCATTTAACTTAGCAATTTTTTAAGTTGCCAATTGATTTATATTGTAGAGATTTGTCCTTGTTGGAAACCTATAACAAGGACAACAAGAAGAAAAATGGCACAGCGTTCCTCGTAGACTGTTGGAACCAACGTATTGAGTTTGACTAATCCAAAATTGCACTAAATAACTACATCAAGTTTTCATAGGCAATATCAATTCCTTTTACCAAATCAAGATATTTTGCTTCCAACATGAGTTTTCAAACTACTTGACAACAAAACTCATTCTAATCCATCAACATAAACATAGAAAAAAATATAGTAATTCATGGATACATCAACATCAATATCATCAATATGGAATTATAATACATGGAACAGTTCACATGATTTTAGAAGGAAAAAATGAAATCTTAACTATGAATACCATTTTTTTCTTTATTTGGTGCATGATGAGCAAAGCCAAACAAGAGAAAGAAAAAACTTAGAAAAAAAACTGTCTTCAATAACTTAAAAGCAAAATTCACACAACTCGCAAAAGAAATTGACTTCATACTAGTTGCGGCTCAAGCATGGAAACACAAATTAACCTATGAATTACAGGTAGTACTCCAAACTCCTAAGACTAAACCAAAATCTAACACAAATTGCAGGCATACAGAATCAAACATAACGATTCACACACACACATGCACATGGGCTTATGAACTACGGTGCAATAGAGAAAGAATACGGGAGGGAGAGATAGAGGTTCTTACCAAAGGGATTCCCAAGGAAATAATCGAGCGATAGAGAGTTTCTCATATATTTCGTAATAGCCCTAGCAAGCACGAAGACAGTGTGTAATTTGGGAAAATTAATTGTTTGTTAAAACCTAGGGCATAAATCAGGGGAGAATAGAGAAAGAATACGAGAGGGAGAGAGAGGGAGAAAGAGAGAAAGGTTCTTACCAAAGGATTCTCAAGCAGATGCAACAACAATTGAACAGATGGCCTTAGAAAGTGAGAGCGAGAGCGAGAGCGAGAGCGAGAGAGAGAGAGAGAGAGGGTGACCCGATTCCATAGCAACCACCAGAAAGAAACATTCACACGAAAGAGGGAAAAAATGAGCCCCAGGAGAAATGACTTGAGGCGCGTCTATTTTTTTACGGAGGGAAACATTCGCGCGAAACTAAAAATTATAATCGAGCTTGATATCAGAACATTTGGTACGGGGATATGTTAAACGGTCCTAAAAAAATATTATTTGGGACGGGGAATGGAAAAGGGTGCCAATTACTCGGTATTAATCACTGTTAATTCTGCCTTCCCAAAAACTAGTATTTGGGACCGTTTTTCGGCCCTCCCAAATAAAGGCGGTCACAAATAGTCCTTTTTCTTGTAGTGAATGGAGAAGATATGCCTGACTCAAAGATTGTTGAGAAGATCCTACGAACCTTAACTGATAGATTCACATACGTTGTGGTGTCCATCGAAGAAGCAAAGGATATTGACAACATATCCATCGATGAACTGCAGAGTTCGTTGGTGGTACATGAGCAAAAGTTTCGAAGGGTGGACAATGAGAATGAGGATCAAGTTCTGAAGGTAGAGGACCGGTTTGGAACGAGAGTGAAAGAACGCGAGTAGCTAGGATTCTCAAGAAAAAACGAAGTGATTCCAATGGGAATCACAATGGACAAAAAAAATAACAAACACAGCGGAAGACTTAAAAATAAAGCACGAAATTAATCACAAAAATTTACCAAACAATCTACAAGCTTATACTTGTAGATCTAGCCTCATGGCCAAAAAGATTTCACTAAAAAGAATGAATTGTTTTACAAAAAACTATGTGAAATCACACACAAAATATTCTCACAAGATAATGAATCTTGGAGAACAAAAACCCCACATAAACAAGATAAACAAAACGTGGGAAGAAACAAAATCAGCTTTCTTTAAACAAAAAGGAAGCACAAAAAGCGAACTTCGATGTGTTCGCCAATGTTCTTTGCAATGGGTAACACATTCGAATCACATTCGAAATCGCACAAAATGCTGAATTCTTCGGAAATCAATTTGTGCACTCTTTTGATCTGTTCTCTCGATACACCACAGTTCCTTTGTCTTCTATTTATAATGCTTGAAGAAACCTACACAAAGAAGGAATCCATCTCCAACAAGGACAAGGATTAGTAGAAAGGAATAAAATCTACTTACCTTATTTCTAGATTATATTACCAAATATGAAAGTGGTCAAGAATCATGGTTAGACTAGGATTTATGCTAAGATTTTGTTACCAAAAATGTGCACTTGAAATCTACAAAAATATTATGCTACCAAAAATAACTAAACTAAATCTAATAAAATATACTAAGTCCTAAATTAACACAAACTTATTAAAAATCATATTTTGACCAAGAAAGGTGAAACAAGACCAAAATAGGTCATGCCTATTTTGCCCTTACAATCTCCCCCTTTGTTGAACCTTTCTGGTCAAATCAAAAGACAAGTGTTTATTCAACACCAATCAAACCATCTAACCTACATTGGTTAGAAAATCTCATCTCCCCCTGAATTTGTACAAGGTATAAAGTCAGAAATCATAGGATTCACCACCATCACCATAAACACTTGATCTCTCTCCCCCTATTTGACTTGAAAATGAAGAGGGATAAACAATCTTTTGGGAATTCTCAAAAATCCAAGATTTTGAAAAACACAATGAAGTGTTCACCTAGATTTGATCACACCCCTAGCAAAAAAACTGAGCACCTCATATCCAAATTCAAAACCTCTCAGTTCCACACAAAAATTAGACAACCACTAAATATTTTTCAACATGGAGATTTTTGAAATTGATTTGCACAGTTTATATTAGGACAAAATTTCACCAAGTTGATATCCTTACCAACAATGCATGTCCTAAAATTTTATGCCTAAAAACATGATAACAAAAAGCTAGGCAAAAGAACTAAAAAAAAAATGCAATCACACACAAGTGATAAAGACCAGATCAAAGGATGTAGTTCCTAATGTAGTTGCATTGGGAGATGCATTCGCCAAAATTGTGATTTTATTTTCAATTTTGCATTTTTTTTTGTTTTCTCAACCAGATTTCTCTCCCAAGATCGTAAATTTTTCACAACAAAAATCCATAGGTACTTTATTTCTCTAAGAATATAGCTCTACTTTATTTCAAGCTATAAAAACATGCCACTTGGAACCTTTCACACTATTTACCAAGGGAAGCCACTTAACTTTTTGATTAACCCATGAAATCCGAGGATTCATAGTCCCAAAAGAAAGGTGTCACAACCTTGTTCATAAGTAGCTCTTTTCCGTTAGGTAGCTTTCACACTTTTTCAATTAAAGGGAGTCAATTTTCTCAAGATCAACCCATGAGAACCTAAGTTCCATAGTACTTTGATAAATTGCAGCATCCCAAAAATTTCAAAAGGTAGCTCTTTCCATTGTGGACTTTAAACATACTCAAGAACTGGGAGAGAGAGAGAATCATAAAAAAAATCACAATTGATTTTTGAATGCAATTCTCAAGCAACAACAAAAGGCACATACATGTGAAACAATGATCTAGAGTGCCCTCTAAAGACACAATGCAAGCATGCCTAATTTTTTTATTTTTTTTATAATTAACAAGTGTAAAATCATATTGCACACAAAAAACACAAGAGATTTCCAAAAGATTGAAAAATCTCTCAAAAACAAGACACATGGCAAATATATCAGCAAGATGATTTTCAGTCCCAACATGTTCAATGCAAACAATTTACATATTCAACCAAGTCTCTAATAAAGTGGTGTCTTATATCAATGTGTTTTGTTCGAGAATGATGAACTGGATTTTTGTGCTAAGCAAAATGCATAGGTGTTATCAAAATACAAGGTTAACACATCAATGTGTAGCACATAATCTTTGATCATTTGGAGCAGCCATAAAAGATTTAAGGCTTCTCTCAAAAATATTTTGATAAGCATGCAAATTTTTTAGAATCAACCTTACCTCTTCTCTTTGTGTATATGCCATGGCTGCAATCATTCAAATTGGACTGAATTTCTGAATGTTCAGGACCTGATTTTGAATGTTCAGGACCTGTTTCTGAATCTGCCAAGTTTCTGTCCAATGTGTCTGCCGATGCAGCAACATTGGGTGACACATTGTGAATCACATTGGATGAACTTTCAGAATATGCGGGTTATCGATCATGTGCGATTTCTTGGTTTCGAATCTTGGTTCGAAGATTTTGGAGGAGATTCATCATGGTATTCATCAATGGTTTCATAGAACCGCTTAGCACCATGACATATATCAAAGGGTTCACAATATTTGGACTTGCCTTTGTCATTACTACCCTTAGGAACCCACATCTGTTTAAAAATTTTGGGTTGGTGGTTTTGAGAAAAAATTTTCTGATGAGACTTCCAATGTGACTGCCAATGTTGCTGCATTGGCTGTCGCATTCTCATCTGATTACGCATCGAGATTTTCCCAAGAAGGCCCGTCTTATTTCATCCTCATACATAGCATTTTTCAGAAAACAAAAGGGTTCTATGTGACCAAGCTTATGGCAGAAGTGACAAACAAAATTTTTCTTTCTTATTCTCGGTTTTTCAAAGAAGGCAGTTTCTGGAAAATTGTGTGTGGGATGTTTTGGTTCAGTAGACATACCTTCACCTTCTTTCACAAACATCTTGGGCCTGAATCCAATACCAGACTTACCAGAATTATCAGAATTCAACATCTCATCCATTTTTTGTTGGCTTGAGTTCCATTTAGCCATGGTTTCATTGGCTAGGATGAGATTTTCTTTCAGATCTTCAATCTCCAAATCTTTCTTACTCAACAGACTCTCCAACCTTGTAAGACACTCCTTTTGTTCTTCATTAGCCTTTTTCAGCAATTCGTTTGCCTTTCCAAGCACTATAACTTGATGAGCTCTCTTTTCCCAATCTTTGTACAGCTCTTTGTAACCTTCTAGCAGGTCTGATTCAGATTCTCCATCGTCTTCTATGACAGAGGAGTTTAAACAGCAAAGATCACCACTGTTTCTGTCCATTGCTTCTTCTGATGTGACTTCCGATGTAGCAACATTGGGAGTCACATTGACCGAAAATCCTGCAAAATCAAATGGAGAGTTGGGTACAGCAGTGAGAGTGATGAGATCACCTGGATCTTCATCATCACTATCACTCAAAGTCGCAGAAAAATTCAAACCCTTCTTTCTCAAAGTATTAGCACATTGATTAGCATAATGCCCAAACCCTTGACAAGCCCTACATTGAATAGAATCAATATTTTTACTTCTAGATGTAGGCTGCTTAGCAAAAGGATTGGTAAAAGATTTTTCAGGGTTTTGAAAAGAACTTTCTATGGGAGGAAATTTGCTAGGCTCAGTTTTGAAAACTGTTTTGCTGATAGAAGATGGAGATCTGTTTTGCCCCTTTGCTTTCAAAATATTTTTAAACTTTGTTGTTAAAAAATCCATTGACTCTTCACCAAAATCAGATTCCTCAATCTCTTTATGCAATTCAAGAAATTCAGAAGAGATATCAACAACAGAAGGAAAAGCAATACTATCATCAGAAGGAGTAGAAGATGACACACCTTTGCCTTTGTTCTTAATTTGCTCATTGAGGTTTAGCTCAAAATTTTGAAGAATACCAGGTAGTCTTTCAAAACTAATTTTGTCAATGTCATGAGCTTCCTCAATTGCACAAATTTTCACATTAAACCTTTCAGGAAAGGTTCGCATCATCTTGCTAACAAGTCGATCATTGGTGATAGGATCACCCAAAGCAAGAGCAGAGTTAGATATATCAAGTAATCTAGCATAGTAAGACATAATATCTTCATCTGCATTCATCCTTGTGTTTTCAAATTGAGTGGTAAGCAATCTTAATTTAGAAGCACGAACGCTGGAAGGTCCTTCACACAAGGTTTGAAGGGCCTCCCATACATCTTTAGCAGACTCATAATTGGCTATAACCCTAAAAGTGTTAGCATCAAGAGCTTTGTATATGGCAGACAAGGCTTTAGAATTAAAAGAGGCAATGTTTCTATCATTATTAGACCAATATGCTTCTTTGGTGATCTTTACATCACCATCATCATCAGTAGTTTTGGGAGGAGTCCAACCATTTAGAACAGCAAGCCACGCTCTCTCATCAATTGATTTGATGAAGATACGCATCTTGACTTTCCAAATAGAATAATTTGCACTAGTCAAAATAGGAGGACGAACGACATTCTCATATTGAGAATCCATCACGGCTACTATCAGAATCAACTCTTAGTGATGTCAAGAGAAGGCTCTGATACCAATTGAAAGAACGCGAGTAGCAAGGATTCTCAAGAAAAAAATGAAGTGATTCCAATTAATGGGAATAACAATGGACAAAAAAAAAATAACAAACACAGCGGAAGACTTAAAAATAAAGCACGAAATTAATCACAAAAATTTACCAAACAATCTACAAGCTTATACTTGTAGATCTAGCCTCATGGCCAAAAAGATTTCACTAGAAAGAATGAATTGTTTTACAAAAAACTATGTGAAACCACACACAAAATATTCTCACAAGATAATGAATCTTGGAGAACAAAAACCCCACATAAACAAGATAAACAAAACGTGGGAAGAAACAAAATTAGCTTTCTTTAAACAAAAAGTAAGCACAAAACAGTTTCAGAACTTCTGATGTGTCTGCCAATGTTGCTGCAATGGGTAACACATTCGGAATCACATTTGAAATCACGCAGAATTCGAATTCTGGAAATCTGAATTTGCTGCACTCTTTTTGATCTGCTCTCTCAGAATTTTGTACACCACACCCGTTCCCTTTGTCTTCTATTTATAATGCTTGAGGAAACCTACACAAAGAAGGAATCCATCTCCAACAAGGACAAGGATTAGTAGAAAGGAATAAAATCTACTTACCTTATTTCTAGATTTTATTACCAAATATGAAAGTGGTCAAGAATCATGGTTAGACTAGGATTTATGCTAAGATTTTGTTACCAAAAATGTGCACTTGAAATCTACAAAAAGATTATGCTACCAAAAATAACTAAACTAAATCTAATAAAATATACTAGGTCCTAAATTAACACAAACTTATCAAAAATCCTATTTTTACCAAGAAAGGTGAAACAAGACCAAAATAGGTCATGCCTATTTTGCCCTTACAGAGAGGTAGAGGAAAAACACCTCCTAGAGGTAGGGGACGAGGAAGAGGAAGAACAACTTTCAATAAAGCAACTATTGAATGTTATAAGTGTCACAACTTAGGACATTTTCAATATGAATGTCCAGAGTTGACCAAGGAGGAAAATTATGCGGAGATAGAAGAGGAAGATGAGCTGCTGTTGATGACATATGTAGAGTTACATGATGCAAAGAGAAGTGATGTGTGGTTCATAGACTCTGGATGCTCAAATCACATGTGTGGAAATCAAGGTATGTTTACAAGCTTGGATACAACATTTTCACATACTGTCAAGCTTGGAAACAATACTAGAATGAAGGTTATTGGAAAAGGAATTGTGAAATTAGTTCTGAAGGGAATCAGCTATGCCATCGGTGATGTGTACTGTGTACCTGAGCTCAAGAACAACCTTTTGAGCGTAGGGAAACTCCAGGAAAAAGGATTGGAACTGTTGTTCAAGGATGGTGTGTGTAGTATTTATCATCCAAAAAGAGGAAAAATAGCAGAGTCTATCATGAGTGCAAACAGGATGTTTGCTCTGCTAAGTGAACCACATGTCACGGTAAAGGGGGAAAGATGTTTGCGCATTAGTGCCACAGATCAGTCTAAGCTTTGGCACCATCGTTACGGTCATCTTAGTTACAAAGGTTTACGTACCCTGCAATACAAGAAAATGGTGGTTGGATTGCCAAAAATTGTAGCTTCGAGTGTCACCTGTGATGCATGTATGAAGGGCAAGCAACATCGGACTCCTATTCCGAAAAAGAGTCAATGGAGAGCAACTGAGAGATTACAACTTGTTCATGCAGACCTTTGCGGCCCCATCACACCAGCATCAAGCAGCAATAAGAGGTACTTATTATGTTTCATAGATGATTTCTCTCAAAAGGCGTGGATTTATTTTCTATTGGATAAGTCAGAAACTTTCTATCATTTTAAGTGTTTCAAAATTCTTGTGGAAAAATAAATTGGAATGCCTATCAATTTTTGGCCTAATTACAAGTTTTGAAAAAGTACAGTAACCCAAATATGCGTTTTGCCTATAACCAGACACCATATTTTGTAGGCAATTTTAATTTTTGACATTAAAAAGACCAAGGTTTAATTTAAAGGCATTTGATGGGTTGGTATGTACTTGATTTTATACCTAAAAAAAGGTGGAATGTCAATTAATATCATGTATGATATAAATCAAACAAATTTTTATGTAGTTTCAATATAGAGTAATTTTTTTAGCGCTTGTGTAACTATACAATTTACACCGCCGGGTGTATCAAAAGTAAATCATAATTTAATATGCCTTTTGTCTAAAAGAAACAATAAGTCTCATTTCCAATTTTCTTTGCCCTGAATAAATAATCTCCTAAACCATTAAATTTGAAGAAAAAAAAAATAAATAAATATATATATATATATATATATATATATATGATAATGTTTTGGTCACTCTCATTTTACACCAAAATATAGGTACTCTGTGATTATTTGTTTAATATGTCCAACCAATAAGAATATGACACATCATAGAGTACTTATATTTTAGTGTAAAATGAGAGTGACCCTAGCATTGCCCATATATATATATATATATATATATATATATTTCTAAACACTAAAAAAACACCCTTATTCCTTAGGTCTAAGCGTGGGTGTTGGAGTTGATGTTCCCTACAAACACACAGAAGGACCGGAGGAGGCAACCTATATAATGCTTAATACTCTCTTTGATTTTAAATAATCGTTTTAATTAACCTGACATATCGTTTAAAAATAATAATTGAACATATTAAAAATATTGACATAATATGTAGGTTTTTTTAATTCCCTTCAGCATGTGGTCATAATTAAAGTATGTAAAAAATTAAAAATAACATAGTAAAAATGTTTTCTATAAAAAAAAGTTTTGAAAGAGAACAATTATTTAACACTAGATCTTCGTGTCTGTGCCTATGGCACGGTGCCAGTATATCTTATTTCGTCAATTGAAACGACAATGTCTAAATAGAAGGTGCGATTTTGAAAAAATATTACATTTGAGAGGTACATTATATCAAGTGGTTGTTGAAGGGTTATTCGAATTCAACCCATAATTGAGGGGTTATTTCTACGGAGTTATATGTAACTGACGTATGAACGTTTGATTTTGCGGCGGAATCAACCCTCATGGCCATGCCACAACAGTCAATCAATTGAGCTCTATTGTGAGATTATATTAATGTAAGATTAATGTTTTGTAAGGGGCAATGGTTTAAAAGATTAATGTCAAGATGTGACTGCTCATAATATTAATTGTAGGGGCGACTTTGTAACAGAGTGAGAGAAGATAGAGAGTTAAAAGTGGATACTACTCTCACACATGTGAATGTGATAGTGAATTTCAACCATTGAATTTTTTAAGATAATAATTTAATCTTAACCTCTAAATAACTTTAATCAATTACACATATATGAAAATAAGCTCTATTATAATATAGATCAGTCAAAAAAAGAAAAAGAAAACGATTATTTGAAATGAGAGGGAGTATGAAATTCTCATCTCCATTTACAGCCTTCCAGTCCTTAGAATTGCAGCAAGGCCAATGCTGGCAATCTGGTCAGGATTTCAATGATGATATATGTCCATCGTAATTAATAATACTATTAATTAAAAATATAACAATATTGAGAGTATGTTATTGATATCATCATTGAAACTATTTTATTCGTTTGGATACATAAATTTTGAAACTATTTTATTTATTTGTAATGTGGAATTTTGCCATGGGGATCGGAATCAGCTGAAGCAGATCATGTAGAACAAATTGCAAAACATACACCATCAATATTGAGAGTTTCTATTTTCCTTGACAAAGCAGAAATGAAAAATAAACACACACGCACACATACTCAAGCAAATGGAAACAAGAAGCACAACTTTGAACAAGGTGACCTTTTATTATTACCATTATTTTTATTTTCAATACAAAAAATTAAAGGTCATGATCCATACCCTTGGTATTTAGAAAAATCCATTAAGCGTTATCTTTTTATTTGTTTAAAGAGAGTTTCATATACTGGTTCCTTACATACCACGATCTCATGGTGACTCAAACCCACGATCTAGTAAGTGTAGGTGAATCGTTTTTACTACTTAAGCTGCGCTTTGTTGTCCCCATTAGGCGCTATCCGCAGAATTGGTCCCATTCGCTTAATGCCAAAGAGGCTGGGCTTGAAGGGAAAGGAATATGTTTGCTCTCGAACGTAAGGAACGTGGGGGCATTCCTCTAGAGCTTTCAAATACGATATCCTTCCCAAAACAATGTCATAAACAAACAGTTTTCTCTTCTCGAACCAATCGAACCAAACTTCAGAGCCTCTAATAGCGTACATGACAAGGTTCTCCATCATTTCCGGATTTTCTTTGAAGAACAACAACGGCAAAACCACCTTTTTTACAAGGTTCTTATTAGCTTCCAATGTGTAAATTTGGATCCACTCTTTCACAACTTCAGCAAATGCCAGCTCCCCATTATATTGAAATGGCTGGACATAACCTAAATATGCGAAACAGTTATGGGGAGTAATGATACTGACAAAGCCTTCTTTCTCAATGTCAAGAGACAAAACATGTAAAAACACTTTTGATACGCTACCTGCTCCCATAACACAGTGAACAACTTGGCCAATTAATACAAACCCCATGATCCATATTCCCTCTCCAAGTTCATGCAAGTTGGGAACACTCATGGGTCTCCAAGAAGGATTGTCACTACCATCAAGACTTAGTATTTGGCAACCATTTCCTGCCTCTTTCCGATTGTAGTAATAGAAAGAGATCAATTTGAAATCACCAAGGGACGGAAGCTGACAGAGGAACATACCGAAAACCGTCTCACGTGGATCTGAGAGCTCAATTACTTGGTGAGTTGCAGGGTTACTAATCCTGTACTTCCGATGGGAAATACCCCTCTCCACTATCATGCCATAATATATTCCTAAACACTCATAAGTATCGCTGTTCCTTAGCTCTAAATCATCGGAATATTCATACAGACGGTCCGCAACAACACAAGGGAGGGAACGATTATAATGCTTAAATATGAGAACATGACTTTCAATTATGGCCTTCCAGTCCTTGCATACGGTCTTGAATCTTAGCAAGGCCATTACTGGCAACCAGGTAAAGATCTCTATGATGACATCGCAGGGAAGGGCTGATGTCACATTTTTGCTTTGATTGGTGATTCCTTGATTCTGGTCGATAATATCCTCTTTGTTCATTCTGGCAAAGAGAACCTGAAAGGAACGAGATTGAGTGATTGGATATATGAAAATGGAGTTATCAGACTTTGAGCAAGGTAATCATGTCCGTCAAAAGAATACAATGTGATTTATTTACTCGTTGGAAAATATGTTAATACAAGTAAAATTTCCCCATTAAGTCCGAACATGGGAAATACTTCATAACCCCTAGAAAATAAAATTTCCAAACAGATGAAAGGAATATTTTTTTTGTCATCTATCATGTGTATTTATCAAATTTTCAATTGTTAGGGCCTTCAATTAAATTCGTCCATGCATGTAACTATAATTTTAAGATGTACAACCTTTATTGAAACTAAACATGTCAAACTATGCAATAAACTGAGGAAATATATGCAACTAACAATTCCTTAATACAAATTGATCGTCCGTAATTATTAAACTAAAGCAAGAAATGCTTAGCGTTAAACTGAATTAAATCTTTCAATAATTGTAGAATTTTGCTTCAGAATATTTGGCCAAAAGTTAGAGATATGAAAGCGTGGACTTAGATGTGTTAGCATGTAATTTCTTTACATGCACTTTGTACATTAGTTTCAGTATTCCTATTTATTCTTTATCTCTTAGATTTATGAGTTAGTAGACAATGGTAGGCTAGGTCTTCTCATATTTTCTTGTTCTGTTAATATTCTTATGTCTTGGATGTTCTTTGCACGTATATAAAGTGCATACGCACCCAACAGAGAAATCGGGTTGGTTTCTCCATTCGGTTTTGGGCCTTGAGTCTCCTTCTTTCTTCTTCAGTTCTCTAGTTCTCTTCTTAAACTCCATTAAGTCTAACAAGGTATCAGAGCCAACAATGGCCTTGGATGGTGCTACCTCTTCTGGCACCAATATTTCCTCTCTTCCCCTTCCCCTTTACTTAAATATTCAGTCCTACATGTCTCATACCCATCTCACTAGTGAAAACTACCTAAACTGGAGCTCCTTGTTTAATTCTGTTCTCCAACCCCATAAAATTATGGACACAATATCTGAAACCACTCCTCCTACAGAATTCTTGAAGGATGGCGTTACACCAAACCCAGCTCATGATCGCTTCCATCAAGCCTCTGGACTGGTCCTCGGTTGGATTAAAGCAACCGTTTCTACTGACATCCAACGGTATGTTAATCCTTGCAAAACTGCACCAAAAGCTTGGACATTCTTGGCAAATGAATTCGGTGTGTCCTCCCAAATTCACATTCAAAAGCTTCGAGACGAACTCCACAACCGTAAAAGGGGTCCGAACATGTCTCTTAAAGCCTCTTCTTCGAGCTAAAACCCTTCAGTCCTCTCTTGCTACTGCTGGTATAATTGTCTCAATGTCTATTAATGACCTTCAAGATCTCCTTCTTCAGGAAGAAACTCTTTAGAAAAAATTCTCTACCATTTCTCTCAATCTTACTACAGCTTTGGTTGCCTCTTCTGCTGGTTCCAACCTGCCTCCAAGACCTGACCAACTTCACTACTCGCAGCCATCCTCTCACAACCAAAATAATGGCAGCCACTCTAATGGGGGATTCTACTTTCCACAACAAATTACCGCAGACGTGGTCGTGGTTAAAATTGGTTGAAACATCTTAATGGACGTGGAAATGGTAACGGTTGAGAACTTCTTCCTACACCAAGTCACTCACCTAACTTCCCTTCTCGCCCATCAGTGTCTCACTACAACCAATACCCATCTCTTCCAAACTATCAAAACTCCTACTCTCCCCCGAATCCCTTCCTTATTTCTTACCCAGTCGCCCCGTGCCAACTTTGCCACAAGACGGATCACCTAGCCCCAACTTGTCCCAACCGCCTCAATCAAGCATATGTTGCTCAATACCCACCCCAAACAGCTCCGCCCCTTCACCTCACTCAACCTTCATCTTACCCAAACCCACCAACATCATCCACCGCTCATGTCTCATTCGTTCTTGATTCCGGTGCCGCCTCGCATATGACTCATTCTCCGAATTTCCTTTCCCAGTCTACTCCATACTCAGGTAAGGATACTGTAATCATTGCAAATGGTTCGCATCTTCCCGTTACTCATATCGGTCAATCTAGTTTTTTGTGTGGTTCTCGCTCTCTTACTTTACATAATGTTTTATGTGTACCTTCTATGCATAAAAATTTATTGTCCATTCATCAATTCTCTCGTGACAATAATTGCTATTTTGAAATTGATCATTTTGGTTTTCATGTGAAGGACCACCGCACGAGACAGACTATTCTATTTGGCAATAGCTCCGATGGCCTCTACAACCTCTCCTTCATGCCCTCGTCTACCATCAATCCTCTCGCTCTCATTGGTGAACGAGCAACATCTCAGATTTGGCATGCTCGTTTGGGTCACCCTTCTCAACAAAATTTGCAATCCTTAGTTAATAAATTTCGGATACCAATCAGTGGATCCGTGAAGCCAACTGGCTTATGTCATGTATGTCCATTGGGAAAATCTTCCAGTCTTTCCTTTAGTCATCGTACTTTTAATTCATTAAATCCATTATTACTTATCTATTGTGGAAGATTGTTCGAGGTATGTTTGGTTATTTCCTCTCATGAAAAAAACTGATGTCTATTTTGTTTTCTCCACATTCAAATTACAAGTAGAAAATCAATTAAGTAGAAAGATTTTTGTTGTGTACACCATTAAAACAATTCAAATGGATGGTGGCGGGGAATTCATAAACAATAGATTTGCTCAATTTTTGGCTCAACAAGATATTTGTCATAAAGTGGCTTGCCCTTATACTCCGCAACAAAAAAGAGTAGTTGAGCGAAAGGATCAACATATTGTTGAAATGGGTTTGTGTCTTCTTGCCTAATCAGGTGTTCCTCAAAAATATTGGCTCAAGTCTTTTTCTACCACAGTTTTACTCATAAATCGCCTCCCCATTCGTCAACTCCACTATATCTCACCTTATCAAAAATTGCTCAAACGTGTACCTGATTATCGGCTTTTAAAGTCTTTTAGGTGTCTTTGTTTTCCTCATCTCGTACCTTACAATCATCACAAATTAATGCCCAAATCCACTCCATGTGTTTTTTTTTTTTTGGGATATGATCAAGTTCACAAGGGATATCGTTGTCTTGACAGATCAACTGGTCAGCTCTACATTTCCCGACATGTTTTCTTTGACAAAAATATTTTTCCATTTGGTACTAATAGTGTTGCAGATTCTACTCCTGGCCTCTACCAGCCTCTCAACCAAGGTCCATCCTGTGGTAGTTTAGGACCATCTCCATTATGCACTGTACAGTCAGCCCATTTGCATTCGGCCTCAGGCCCAACTCCTATTAGTGTTGCCTTGGGCCAATCCACTAGCACTAGCCCAAGCTTCAATTCTCCTACTTCGTCTGACTCTTCCCTTCTAGCTGCAGAACCTCATGATATTGGTTCTCCATCTACTCTAGCTCCCATCTTCAACAACAGCCTGATCCCATTCCACTTGGGCTTTGATCCCTCTGCACCGCCTTCAGCTTCAGCAGATTCCAGTCCTTCCTTGACACATCCCCGAAATTTTAGGAGCATAAACGACTTAGTTTATGGTCATTCTATTTCTGAGGCTCTCAATGCCACTCCCATGGATACTTAGACTATTGAACCTCGCAGCTTCAAAGAGGTCGTCACTCTCCCGCAATGGCAGAATGCTATGGATGAAAAATTGTGTGCTCTTCATAAGAATGGCACATGGTCACTTGTGCCCCGAACAAACTCCATGAATGTCGTCGGAAGCAAATGGGTTTTAAAAATCAAACGAAATGCGGATGAAACGATTGAACGTCGCAAAGCCAGACTTGTTGCCCAAGGTTACACACAACAAGAAGGTTTAGACTATGGTGAGACCTTTAGTCCATTAGTTAAACCTCCAACAATTCGGAAAGTTCTTGCAATTGCTCATGCTCGTGCATGGCCGATTCAGCAACTTGATGTTCGAAACGCATTTCTAAATGGGTTTCTCAACGAAGATGTCTTCATGGCCCAACTATAGGGGTTTCGTGACTCTCAGTTTCCCGATCATGTCTGTAAGCTCCACCGTGCTCTTTATGGGTTGAAACAATACCCTCGGGCTTGATACCAACGCCTACATGATTTCATGTTATCACTTGGTTTCTTTAACAACAAATCTAATAACTCTCTGCTCATTCAACATTCTTCTTCAACTATTGTTATATATGTCGATGACTTCATTATCACAGGCTCAAATTCTCTAGAGGTTTTCAAGGTCATTGATGATATTTGTGCAACATTTGACAGTCGATGTTTGGACAAACTCAGTTTTTTTCTTCGCATCGAGGCTCACTGCTCCTCTACTGTTTTTAGCTTTACATCAATCTCGCTATACAACTGACTTACTCCGGAAGTTTAACATGGCAAATTGCAAACCTGTGACTACTCCAATGCTGCTCGGCTCTCACTTACTTACAGATTTGGGTGATCCTCTTTTGGACGCTACATTATATCGTAGCATGGTTGGGGGTCTTCAATATTTGACCATCACCCGCCCGGACATTTCCTTTGCAGTAAACCAAGTTTGTCAGTTTATGCATAACCATCGCTCCTCTCACATGCAAGCCGTGAAACCTATCTTTCGATTTGTCAAAGGCACACTTCTCTCGAGTTAACATATCGAGTGTCTTCAGATTTTTCCTTATGTGCCTATTCCTATGCAGACTGGACAGGAGATTCTAACGATCGTCGCTCAACCTCTGGGGCTTGTGTTTTCATTGGCCCTAACATTATGTCTTGGACTGCAAAGAAACAATCTACAATTTCTCGCTCTAGTAGTGAGGCCAAGTACCGCGCCTTAGCAACCACGGCTGCGGAGCTTCGTTGGTTCTCTTTTCTCATTCATGAATTGGGCCTACACTTACACTCTCCTAGTCTTTACTGTGATAACGTTTCAGCGTTACATATGTCCAAGAATATGTTGTTTCATGCTTGTACCCGTCACATTGAAATCGACTATCATTTCATCTGTGGATTACAACAACACGGCTTCCTTCGTTTAGCTTATGTCTCTACAAAGGATCAGCTAGTCGATGTCTTCACCAAAGCTCTCGCTCAACCTCTCGTGCCTTTAATCTCTTCCAAACTGCAGCTCCTTCAACTTCCGCTTGGTTTGCGGGATGGTGTTAGCATGTAATTTCTGTACATGCACTTTGTACATTAGTTTTAGTATTCTATTTATTCTTTATCTCTTAGATTTATGAGTTAGTCAACAATGGTAGGCTAGGTCTTCTCATATTCTCTTGTTTTGTTAATATTTTTATGTCTTGGATGTTCTTTACATGTATATAAAGTGAATACGCACCCAACAGATAAATTAGGTTGGTTTCTCCATTCAGTTTTGTGTCTTGAGTCTCCTTCTTTAATTTCTTCTTCAGTTCTCTAGTTCTCTTTTTAAACTTTAGTAAGTCTAACAAGATGTGGTTGAGAAACGTATTGGTGTATTGAGTTTTGAAGTTTTGAGCACTACTCAGATAGATCTTGTAGAGAACCAACTTTTAGATAAGGGGCGTTGTTCCACATGTGTCCATACCGCGAGCATTTCAACATACATGGTAGTGAATGGAGGTACAATCTTGATAGGAAATGATATTTCTTGCAAAGTTGTTGGTGTTGGGATAGTGAGGATTAGATGTCATAATTGAGCAATTCGTACTTTGACAGAGACTAGCTAGGCAGGTGCCAAATATGTGACGGCCCATTATTTCAGGTGGTGTATTTGATTCCATGGGTTAAAGATTTAGTGAGGACGATGGTTTCCTAAGAATCATGTGGGGGGTGACAGATGCATTCTGAAAGGAAAATGTCATGAGACTTTGTATTTTCTTTGCGGGAGTGTGGAAATAGGTGGACCTATGGTAGCTTAAGCAGTGAGTCAGACGCACATGGACTAGACAACGTTATGGCATATGTAGTTAGGGCGTATGAGATCTATGGGTTTGGACATTCTTAGCAAATGTGGTTTACTTGGCGGGGACAAGACGTGCAAGTTAGACTTTCGGAGCATATCTTCGGTAAGTAGTTGATCGATGTATTTTATACGTCGATTTTATATGCTTCTGTGACTTGAATTAGGCTATTTCATGAGTCTTTTGAGTACTAATATATGTTTTTGGTGAGTTTTGTAAGTTTCAGGATTGTTCGTGAAAATACGCGAAACTCCAGGGTTGTAAGTGCAAATTACAAAGAAAGAAAAATTGAAGAAAATAAAGTCTGTCAAATCTGCGGACAGGTGCCTCCTTGCGACCGCAAGGTGCCGGTCCCTCGGCGAACCGAAGAGCCAAGAAGCACACACGAGACCTTGCCGCAGAGTATCCAAAGACCCAAGGTAGGCAGAATGCGCGAAATTCGGGTTTTCACACAGTCATTCGATTCAATCACAACTCCCAAGTATATATAGAAGTCAGATGCCGAGCCTAAGATAGGGAGGACGGCTGGAAGCTTTCTTTACATAGATTTTAGGTAGTTTTAGAGTGTATAACAGAATTAGGTTTTGTAATTTCAAGTATTGAAGATCAAATCATGTCTTCCATCATCTTCATGTGCTGTTCATCGTCTATGATGAACTAAATCATCCCTAATCTAGGAGGTGGGAGGTAACTTGTATCGAATTTATGTTTTGATTCTCATATATATGTCTATTCAATGCTAGTTGATTGTGTTGTTTATCAATCCCTTTATTATTTCGCTTTGAACAAATGAATGTAATCGCAAATAATAAAGGCTTAGAGGTGCGGATACCTGCATGACCAAGTGCATATGTCGTACACTGGCTCACCAACACAATAAATTGGACCTATCGAAGCACGAGAGTGATAAGTTAGGACCAGGTTCTTACTGATCTAGGTGGACAGTAAGATCATAAATCTAGTGGCAGCTAGATTACAGTTCTCGTGCTTAGGATATGGAATGGGTGAATTTTGCGGGGAGGAGGCGAACCAATTGTTCAACAGACCATATCTATTTTTAGTGAACGAACCCAAGACATTGAATGACATTATTATGAATTGAACATAAAGGAGATATAAGTGAAACCCAGAATCCTAGATTTCCACTCACCATAAGATCTTCATATCTGTTATTACTGTCTAATTAGTTAACATCTATAACTAGTAAATTAGAATAGAATTAAACATAAAAAAAACCCCTTAGGTTAATAATTTGCTATCTATAACCGCACTGTTCGTGATCACTTGTCTCTGTGGGTTCGACCCTTGCTTCCGAGTCTATTCTATAATAGTCTTGTCCACTTGCAAGGAAATAGATAAAATAAAACATCGATCAGTAGTGCAGAGTTTATTTTGGCACAAGTGTTCATCACTAATGGTATTCTTGATTACATACATTCAGATGTTTGGGGCCCTAATATAACTATTTCTAAGGGTAGTACAAGGTGGTTGTGACTTTTATAGATGACTTCTCGAGGATATTTGGTTGTACACTATGAAGTATAAAGATGAAATCACTAGTCTTTTCAAGATATGGAAAGCCATGGTTGAATATCATACAAGTAAAGTGGTAAAGTGCATACGATCTGATAATGGCGGAGAATACCGAGAAGATCCTATCAAACAGGTTTGTCAAGATCAAAGTATTATCACACTTTATAGTGAAAAGACACCTTAGCAAAATGGAGTAGTAGAGAGGATGAATCGAACTTTGCTAGAGAGAGCACACCGCATGTTGTCCAATATAGGACTATGTAAAGGTTGGTGGGCAAAAGCTGTTACCATGGCTTGTTACCTCTTGAATAGAAGTCCATCCACAATCATTGATTTCAAAATCCCATGGAGGTATATACTGGTTATTGTGTAGATGCCCTTACGGGCTTAGCTCAGTTGGTTAAGAGCTAGTAGATTTGGATACAGGACCAAGGATCGAGTCCTAGCAATCGCAGTGTGGGGGTTTCATCCTCTTGTGGGGGTGGCTCCTTGTAGGTACTAGGCACGGGTCCTCCTAGCTACTTAATCGCTGAGTTACCATGATTTTCCCTCTCACATTCTCATGGGGCTGGGGTGTGGGGGCTCTTGGGGGGAGAGTTTCCCCTTTTTATGGATACTGGTTATTGTGTAGAATATTCTATTTTACATATATTTGGTTGTCCAGCATATTTCCATTGTAGGAATGACAAGCCAGATGTAAGAGCCAAAAAGGCTATTTTTCTTGGCTATCAAGATAGAGTTAAAGGGTACAGGCTTTGGTGCCCCTGAGGATGAGAAATTTGTGATTAGTAGTGATGTTACCTTTGATGAAAAGGTTATGGTCAATGTTCACAGGTTTATTGGATGTGATTCTCATCAGGAGGATCGAAGTAATGGCGATATAGTGGATGATTATTTGCAGGAGGAGCTTGGGGCTCCAAAGACCATCTATTGATCATATACACTCATTTTCACCACTTGCATCAGAAACACCCAATTATGCTCATACAATAGATATAGGAGGTTTTTCGTCTGTAGAGGATGATGAAACTGATTTTGATGAGATTGATGTTAATGATGTTGATACAAAGATCGAGATGAATGTCCCAATAGAAGAATATATACATTAACAAGAAAGTGTGCTATCTTTAGTAGAACGCAGATAATCCATCAATATGCATCAACCGAGTAATGTGAAAGTTTATGTTTCGTATGCATCAATTGTTGTTGATGATAAACCTTCTTCATGTAGGCTTGCTATGTCAAACACACTTAGTAAGAAGTTGAAGGTAGCAATGGATGGGAAGCTTGTGAAGCTTCCACACGGGAAGAAGGTTACTGGCTTCAAATGGGTTGGTAGAGTAAAAAATGATTCTCCAAATCCCAATAGAAAAATCTCTGGTGTACTTTATTAGGGAAGATTGGTGGCTAAGGGATATGCACAGAAGAAAGGTGCGGATTATGTTGAAATCAACTCACTAGTGGTGAGACACTTTTATCTAGATCCTTTTTAGCATTGGTAGGGCAGTTTGACAAATGGTTCGAGCAATTATATGTCAAAACAATATCTTTGCATGGTGATTTGGATGAGGACATATATATGCCACAACCTGTTAGTTATAAAGTTGCTGGGAAAGAGAGCTTAGTATGTAAGCTCAAAAAGTCGTCTATGGCTTTAGACATGCATCAAGGCATGTGGTTAAGTACAACCTTGCTCTTAGTGTGAGGCATGGGCATGCGGATAAATTCACGTTCAGTTTATGGCATGGGCACATGCATAAATTCAGCATTGTACTTTGTTAAAGACGTGGGCATGTGCTATCTTTTGCAGAGTATAGTGCCTCCGTCGAGGATGTGGCTCTTATATATGGAGTATGGTGGCAATGGATGGTGCTTGGTAATGGCTGAAAATTCTTCATCAAAAGGTCGATTTCGTAGAGTTTTGCTTCAAAACATATTGCCTAAAGTTAGAGATTTAAAAGATGACGGGTTTTGGTACAACTTTTGTAACGCTCCGAGCCCAAGAGCCCGGTCCGCTACGTGTAGCCCACACACTGGCCCACTGAGCACGCAGCACCTTGGGTCATCAGGCCCACCACAAGCCGACCCAAAAGTCCACAGATGATGTTGGTGCCCAGTAGTAGCGCATGGCTACCTTATAAATCAAACACAAGTCTCACATCAACCCGATGTGAGATTGGGGTATTACAATCTCCCCCACTCAAATCCTTGATGTCCTCGTCAAGGCCAAATCGTACCCCAGGCGATATAGGATTCAAGAGGTGGCTCGTACGGGGATCAAGAGGTGGCTCCCACCTTCTGCGGTGTAGCACTTTGGCCCGCACAACACTTTGTTCCCACATTTCCGGCTGGGACCCGCTCTGATACCATTTGTAACGCTTCGAGCCCGAGAGCCCGGTCCGCTACGTGTAGCCCACACACTGGCCCACTGAGCACGCAACACCTTGGGTCATCAGGCCCACCACAAGCCGACCCAAAAGTCCACGGATGATGTTGGTGCCCAGTAGTAACGCATGGCTACCTTATAAATCAAACACAAGTCCCACATCAACCCGATGTGGGATTGGGGTATTACAACTTTGGGGTGTATTTTGGAGAGGGGCTCTCATGAAAATATGACTGTTACCACCCTAATTACAGTTAAGCGGCTGCTACTTTTTTTTGTCGTGCGTGAGAGGAAAAAAATTAGCTATTGTCGTAGCTTTGTGTGAAGGAGGAAAATTTGGTGCTGATGTGTTGAAATCTTTGGGAATGGTACATCAAAATTGTGGGTTCGTTGTTGCAATACCCCATCCCACATCTACCATTTGTGGCTTCGTTGTTGTAATACCCCATCCCACATCTACCATTTATGGCTTCGTTGTTGCAATATCCCATCCCATATTGGGTAGATGTAAGACATGTGTGTAATTTATGAGGTGGTCACACACTACTTCTAGGCACCAACAACATTCATTGACTTTTGGGTCGGTTTGTGGTGGGCCTGATGACCCAAGTGTTGCGTGCTCAGTGGGCTAGTGTGTTGGCTATTCGTAGCGGATCGGGCTCTCGGGCTTGGGGCGCTACAAATGCTATCAGAGTGGGTCTCGGTTAGAAATGTGGGAATAAAGTGCTGTACGGGCCAAAGTGCTACACCACGGGAAGTGAAAGCCACCTTTTGATCCCCGTACGAGCCACCTTTTGAATCCTGAATCACCCGGGATATGGCTCGTCCTTGACGTGAACGTCAAGGATTTAAGTAGGGGAGATTATAATATCCCATCCCACAAAATCGTCCGGGATATGGCTCGGCCTTGACAAGGACGTCAAAGATTTAAGTGGGGGAGATTGTAATACCCCATCCCACAAAATCGTCTGGGATATGGCTCTTTATGTGTAATTTATAAGGTAGTCACACATTACTTTTAGGGACCAACATCATTCATGGACTTTTGGGTTTACTTGTGGTGGGCATGATGACTCAATGTGCATCATGCTTAGTGGTCCAGTGTATGAGCTACAAGTAGCGGACTGGGCTCTCGAGCTTGGGGCGTTACAGTTATGTTGACGACTGCTACTCATTTTTTTTCTTCTTCTTTGATCCTCCTCATTGCTTGATAGGTGTATCAACATTTGTACACCATACTTTTTCATTGCTTTCTATAGTGAAAGATTGATCATTGTTGTCCGTAGAAATAGGTTTTACACTTGGCCGAACCAGGTAAATCCTTGTGTTCATGTTATCTTTCGTTGATTAACCCTTGCTATTTATTTGATTCTTAAACATATATTGAAACATAGATCGAAGAGGTTGAGGAATTATGTAATTCACATCAAATTATTCATCTCTGATTTGTTGTGTTGGGTAAATCCCTAACAATAATGAAACCCTAGAAAATAGAGGTGGTCTCCTGTAAGACAGTCTTACGGATCTTTATCCGTAAAACGGGTCTATCCAGGTTAAATGAGGCAAACTTTAGAAATCTCAATATAACCCCTTAGTTTTTGAAAATTACAGCGCCGCCCCTCATGTTTATATATGTAGAGCATCACTTTTTACTATTAACAATGTCACTTTATAGTATAAAATGTGTCATTTTTTGCCTTAGAAGTGTGACTTTGCATTTTTAATGAAAACTATACTCCCTCCGTCTCTAAATAATCGTCCTAGTTGACCCGGCGCACAGTTTAAGAAAAAACAATTGACTTGATTATTTATATTGGTTTAATGTGTAGTTTCCTTTAAAGCCCATGTGTAAGAGTAATTTTTTTCGCTAAAAAAATGTTATTTTTTTTGGCTTAAATGTGTAACTTTTAGTCTTAAATGTATTACTTTCGCTTTGAAAAGTGTCTCATTTTTTATAAATGAAAATCATTACGTTTGACATTAAAGTGTTACTTTATAACATTAAAAGTGTCACTTTTTAGCATTAATAGTGTTACTTTTGACCCTATAAGTGTCATTTTGCCTTATAAATAAAAATCGTCGTTATTGACCTTAAAAGTGTCAATTTTTAGCATTGAAAGTATCACGTTTTAATATTAAATGTGTCACTTTTGGCACTCAACATTAGTTTTAAAGTGACACTTTTTGGTATTAAGAGTGTTACTTTTTAATATTAAGAATGTCACTTTGTATTTTAATGAGAAATTAATATAAATTTGTCTTTATGGTGTTACTTTTAACCTTAAAATGTGTCACTTTTCTCTTTTCAATATGTCATGTTTGGCGTTAAATGTGTCATTTAGTATTTCGTCAAAGTCCGTTAGGGTCTGTCAAGTATGCTAAGGCAATGATGCTACTGGATGGCTAACGGAAACATTAGTTTTAAAGTGACACTTTTTAGTATTAAGAGTGTCACTTTGTATTTTAACGAGAATTATAATAAATTTCCCTTTATAGAGTCATGTCACGTTTGACTTTAAATGTGTTTGATATAAGATTAAACTGCAAGGCATAGAACTTAAAAGCATGACTCGGGGGAGTCAAACCCAAGACCACTCCACACCAAATCTCTAAATCTTTATATCGTAACATGAACCATCTTGACTAAATAATTATTGTGATTATTTGTAATATGTTATTTATTTATTCATTATGTTCCGCAAATTTTAAAGGAATTCCGTCTTACGAATTCAGGATTCGTAAGTCGTCTTACACAAGTATTTACCTAAAATATATTGTTAAAAACAATGAATAAATTATTCATTTGTCCTCTGCTCATAGGATGATGAAAAACAATAAGAAACAACAACCGTTCTAATCTATTGGAATTTGGAAACAGCATACTCTCTCCGTTTCATCGAGAGTTCACTTTTAAAAATACTTAATTGCAAACAATTTACTTATAACACAACTGGATGATAAATATGAATTTTATAGAAATTTTAACATAATTTTTAAAAATGAATTCTTAAAGTAAAACATCTCAAACTAATATGATATTATGATAAATTTTTTGCCTGAAACAAAGGGAGCATTTAAAAATAGTAGGCTTCTGTAAGACGGTTTTACGGATCTTAATTCGTAAGAAGGAATCTCACTCTCCCACAATTCAACCATCCAACACATGATGGGTCGGGTCAAAAAAATTTATCTTACAAAAGATACTCGTAATACCGTCTTACACAAGATACACGTAGTATAGTTTTTCCTAAGTTTTTACCCATACAAAATTAATACCTTTGAGATTTGGATATATCAGATGTAGCTTCTATGCAACTCTTACAGCCTCCGGTAAGGTTGGTGCAGCACCAGCACCGTTTGAGCCCTAGTTTGAGATTCAACAACCTATTCAAGCTCCTCTGTTTTCACTTTGGGTTTTGTGTATAACTCTGTTAGTAAAAAAGCCCTTAAATAAGCTCCTCATTTGGTGCTTCTCCTCACCTTAAGATTCTCATAATCATAAAGGTGTAAGTCATAAATGAATGTGTCAATACCTACTTCAACAATCTATGCTTACTTAGTCGATAAGCAATCTAAAAGTCATTTATGGAGCCGTTACTTCTATGTCTGATTACGCGATAATCTATTTAATGTCCCAAAATAATGGTATGCTCAATCTAACGCATAGTTTAAGAAAAAACAATTAACTTGATTATTTGTATTAGTTTAATGTGTAGTTTTCTTTAAAGTCCATGTGTATATGGCCCATAATTAAAATATGATGAAAAAGTAAAGGTAAAGTGGTAAAAGTGATGTTCTAAACATGTAAGTTTCAAACTGAATAATTATTTTGAGACGGACGAAAAAGAAAAGAAAGACGATAATTTAGAGACGGAGGGAATAGTATTTTATGAATTAATTTTTTAACCGATGGTGTAAACCTTTTTAAATAAAAAATCTTTAGCTAATGACATATGACCAATCACAATCTAGAATATCAAGACGAAGATTGTGATTGATAAATATCATGATCCAATAACAACTTAGGCTCCGTTTGTTTCACAGAAAATCATTTCTAGAAAATGATTTCTGGAAAATGATTTTCAGAAAATCAAAAGATTTTATTTTTACGTGTTTGGTAAATCTTTTGAAAATATATCAGAAGACATTTACGGGTGTTTGACAAACATACGGAAAATGTAACAGAAAACAATATATGAATAAATACAAAAACAAAAATAGAAACTAAACAATGTTTAGGATATCCCTAGAAAATCAATAAGGACCATCTTTTTTTTAATATCACAATTACAAATATTTTTTTTGATAATTGATAAGAAAAAAATGTTTTAAAATAGAAAATAGACAATGTTTAGGATGTCTCTAGAAAATGTTATGGAAAACTATATATGAAGAAATACAAAAAAAAATATATTCTAATATTAATGCACATATTAAATATAAAATAATGTTGAACTTTAAGTAATTTTTCTTTAGTAACTATCAATTAATCATTAATGGTGTCAAATCAATGTCTATCTTTTCTCAATCTCACAATTACAAATAAATTTTTTGATAATTGATATGAAAAAAACGTTTTAAAATAGAAAAATTGACAATGGTTATGATTTTCCTAAATAATATAGGTAACATTAATTTTAGAACGTAGTATGCATTTATTAAAATTATAATTTATAAATAGTATGCACAAACTTCATTTATATTTTTAAACAATTTATTTGTTGAGTGAAATATTGTGTGTCTAAGTAAATATGTGCAATTGTGAAAGAGGGCGGAGGGTGCCCGAACATTTAGAAAATGACTTACGGAAAATGAATCCATAAGTCATTTTTCTGAAAAGAAACCTTCATTTTCCGTTGATTAGGAAAGTCTTTTACGTTGACTGCATTTTCCTAAGGTTACCAAACACTAGAAAATGAGGAAAACTTTTTCTGAAAATCATTTTTCGTGAAACAAACGGAGCCTTACGTAAAAAAAAATTATGCACGGCTTGTGGATGGAAATTTTACTCATAGATTAAACTCCAACCCTAATTTGTGTTTAGATTTAAAATTGTGATTGATCCACGTTTTTTTCTAAAAGATGCTCCCTCCTTTGTTTTCACTTTGGGTTTGATGTATGAAATTTATGGGAAAAATTGCGGGTCGCTCCACTTTATAAAATATTTAATCGCTACAGTACATTATTTTTATTTTTAAATTGAAAAAATCACTTTTTGTGGTAAAATGACTACGATACCTTTAATCAACTGTATGCGCGTTACGGGGGTCATTATTTTTGCACCACGGTACAATTAAAATTTTTAAATCGATGTACAAATAGTGACTAACAAATTAAACTTCGAACCACGGTGTAAAAATTAATACAATGAAATTTTTAAATCGCGGTGCAAAAATAGATTAGGAAATTAAACTTTAAACCGCGGTGCAAAAATAATCTAATGAAAATTATGAATCGCGGTGAAAAAATAGACTAGGAAATTAAACTTTGAACAGCGGTGCAAAATAATGCAATGAAATTTATGAATCGTGGTACAAAAATAGATTAGGAAATTAAACTTTTGAACCACGGTGCAAAAATAATGTAATGAAATTTATGAATCGTGATACAAAAGCATAAAGAACGAGTTTACGTCCTCCACCTTCTTCTTCAATATCCCCCATCGTAAGTCTTCTTCTTCCTCCTCCTTCTCCTTCTTCGTCTCAATTGAAAAATTCTTCAACAGTACAGATCCCTTATCATTTCGTATTTCATGAATCAAAAAACTCTTTTACCTTTCGGGGGCGCTGCCTCCTCGGCCCACACGACCTAGCCGGATAGGTCGATCTTCGTTTCGTTGCGTACAATTGTGATTTTCGAATTCAAAGTGTGTTATCGAAGCCGTTAAAAAAAACTATGACATTTTTAAAATAATATTTCAAAAAATGACCTTTAGCGATTAAAAAAAAAAAGATAGATTTTTAAAGTTAAAACCTTTTTAAAAAAATACCTGCCAGAATTTTCTCCAATTTTGTTAGCGAAAAGCCCTTTAATTAATAAGGTCGTCGTCACTTTAACTCTTTAAGAGCCTCATAATATTTGAAGGCGTAAGTCATAAATGAATGTGTCAATGTCTACTCAACAATCCATGCTTTATTAGTCGTTAACCAATCTACAAATCTACAATTCTGTTATAAAGTAACCACAAAATAGAATAAAAAGTGTATGAAAGAAAGAGAGAGAGAGAGTATTATTCAGAGAAGGAATCAGTGTGTACAATAACCTTACATTGCTCGGTATTTATAACCGAGCAATGAACGAAGTATCTGCCAATTCGTTGCCCATTGTTGACAGAACATGCCAACCTAGTATGCTAGTTATGGCTATGTTCATTTATTATAACACTCCCCCTTGAACATAGCAGTAAGTTGACTAAGTGTGTCTCGATAAAAATCTTTAAGTCGAAAAACTCAATAGGGAAAAAAATGGACATAAGGAAAAACGTACACAACTTAGGCCACCAATTGTGTGCATGGGCTGTCTCGTTAAAAACATTTTCATGGAAAACCCAGTGGGAAAAAACCATGATGAAGGGAAAAAGAGTACAACCATATATGCTCCCCCTTGAACTGACAAGGGTCAAGAGAATTCACCTTTGTAAATCTCATAGATTTCGCATCCCAATATTGTGAACATGCTTTCTGAAGGTTGTAGTGGGGAGTGCCTTCGTAAATAAATCTGCCGCATTATCACTTGATCGAACATATTGGATGCTGACATCTTTCTTCTTTTCAAGTTATTGAGTGTATAAAAAGAGCTTTGGGAGGGATATGTTTGGACCTGTCACTTTTGATGTATCCCTCTTTACTTTGGGCGACACATGCGGCATTGTCTTCAAATAATACTGTCGGGTCTTTGTTGACAGGTAGTCCACTGACATTTTGAATATGCTGAGTCATAGATCGAAGCCATACACACTCTCGACTGGCTTCATGAAGTGCGATCATCTCAGCATGATTTGACGATGTAGCAACTAGCGCTTGCTTTTGAGAACGCCAGGAAATTGCAGTACCACCCATCGTGAAGACATAAACGGTCTGTGATCTGGCCTTATGAGGATCAGACAAATAACCTGCATCTGCAAAACCAACCAGTTCATCCCTTGATCCTTTGGGATAAAATAATCTCAAATCGATCGTCTCTTGAAGATAACGAAATATGTGCTTGATACCATTCCAGTGTCTCCGTGATGGAGATGAACTATATCTTGCCAATAGATTTGTAGCAAATGTTATATCCAGTCTGGTACAATTAGCAAGGTACATAAGAGCTCCAATAGCACTTAAGTATGGTACTTCAGGACCAAGTATCTCTTCATTCTCTTCACAAGGACGAAATTGATCTTTTTCAACATTCAGTGATCTATTAATCATGGGGTTAGTGAGAGGGTTTGCCTTATCCATATAAAAGCGCTTCAAAACCATTTTTGTGTAATTTGATTGGTGTACAAATTTTCCACTATGCAAGTGTTCTATTTGTAAACCAAGACAGTATTTGGTCTGCCCAAGATCTTTCATTTCAAATTCTCCCTTTAGGTAATCAACTACTTTTTGGATTTCCTTGGGAGTTCTAATGATATTCAGATCATCTACATAGACAGCGATAATAGCAAATCCAACCGTCGTATTCTTTATAAAGGCACACGGACATAATTGATCATTCACATATCTGTCTTTCAACAAATGCTCACTTAAGCAATTATACCACATGCGACCGGATTGCTTCAATCCATGCAGTGATCGCTGTAGTTTAATTGCACATAATTCTTTGGGCTTTGAGCTCAGTGCTTCAGGCACTTTAATTCCATCAGGAATTCTCATATAAATATCGGCATCTAATGACCCGTATAAATAAGCCGTTACAACATCTATGGGATGCATATCTAGATTTTTCGAAACCGATAGGCTGATTAAATATCTGAACGTAATAGCATCCATTACAGGAGAATACGTTTCTTCATAATCAATCTCAGGCCTTTGGGAAAAACCTTGTGCAACAA
The DNA here is from genome assembly GCA_013146195.2 of Codonopsis lanceolata. Lineage (NCBI taxonomy): Eukaryota > Viridiplantae > Streptophyta > Magnoliopsida > Asterales > Campanulaceae > Codonopsis > Codonopsis lanceolata. The sequence continues at coordinate 3,073,093 of CM028379.1, forward strand.
GGCGAGCCTTGTATCTCACAATCTCATTTTTCTCATTTCGCTTTCGAACAAAAATCCATCTGTATCCAATGGGTTTCACAGCTTCAGGTGTGAGAACGATAGATCCAAATACTTTTCGTTTATTCAACGAATTTAATTCAGCCTTCATGACATCTATCCATTTGATCTTGTCATGCCTCTTTTGACATTCAGATATAGATTTTGGTTCGGGATCATCAGTCTCATCATTAATTTCTTGGGATACCGAATAAGAGAATATATCATCAATATTCTCCATTTCATCTCGGTTCCATATTTTTCCATTACACATGTAATTAATGGAAAGCTCATGGTTATCATTGCCTGCAGGGCTTACTAGATTTGCATGATCGTGTGTTTCTTCTGGAACAATTTCACGATCGTGTGTTTCTTCTGGAACACTTTCATGTGATTGGGGATTTTCAATCACTTTCTTTTTGCGAGGATTTTTATCCTTTGAACCAATGGGTCGTCCACGCTTCAGGCGTGTCTTAGATTCATTTGTCATTTTATCATTTGGCAGCCCTTTTGGTATTTCAATTCGGGCAGGAGCATTTATAGCAGCTACATGTGACTTTGTCACTCTCTTTGTATCTATAAATGCATCTGGCAATTGATTCGCTACATTTTGTAAATGTATGATCTTTTGAACTTCCAGTTCACGTTGCTTTGTGGGAGGGTCAAGGTGCAATAAAGATGATGTGCACCATTTGATCTCTCTTCCCACTTGTTTCCCCTCTTCACCTAAAGGTGGAAACTTGTCTTCATTAAAATGACAATCGGCAAAGCGTGTCGTAAAAATGTCACCCGTTTTTGGTTCAAGATATTTTATTATAGAAGGGATTCATACCCAACATATACTCCCAATCTCCTTTGTGGTCCCATCTTTGTGCGTTGTGGTGGAGCAATTGGTACATATACCGCACAACCAAAAACTCTTAGATGGGATAGATTCGGCTCTCACCCGAATGCCAACTGTATTGGGGAGTATTTGTGATATGCACTTGGCCTGAGGTGAATCAGTGCGGCTGCATCTAAAACAGCATGACCCCATACAAAAGTAGGGAGCTTTGTTCTCATCATTAATGGTCTGGCAATAAGTTGAATACGTTTGATCAACGATTCAGCCAAACCATTTTGTGTATGAACATGGGCTACTGGATGTTCAACATCAGTCCCTATTGCCATACAATAATCATTGAATGCTTGAGATGTAAATTCACAAGCATTATCAAGTCTAACTTTCTTGATCATATAATCTGGGAATTGTGCTCTCAGTTTGATTATTTGTGCAAGGAATTTGGCAAATGTCGTATTGCGAGTTGATAATAGATATACGTGCGACCATTTGCTAGAAGCATCAATCAATACCATAAAGTATTGGAATGGTCCACTTGGTGGATGGATAGGTCCACATATATCACCCTGAATTCGTTCCAAAAATGATGGTGATTCATATCCAACTTTAGTTGGTGATGGTCTAATTATCAACTTTCCTTGAGAACAAGCCTCACAAAGGAGTTCATTAGATTGAAAAATCTTCTGGTTTTTCAATGGATGACCACTAGAATTCACTATAATTCTATGCATCATTATTGATCCTGGATGCCCCAGTCGATCATGCCAAACTTTAAATGTTTCAGTAAACTTCAGGTTACTGTAGAATATGATTCAAATATTCTTATGATTGTACTATACAATCCAGATGATAGGGATGACAATTTTTCCAATATACACTTGCTTCCGGAAGTGTTTGAGGTAATGCAAAGATATTCATCATTCCCCTTATTCATAGTCTCAATATGATATCCATTCAGACGAATGTCTTTGATACTTAACAAGTTTCTTTGAGACTTAGGAGAGAACAATGCATTATTTATCATGAATTCCGTGTCTCCAGGCATTAGAAAAATTGTCTTGTCAAATCCTTCAATTATTTTGGCATTACCAGATATAGTGTTGACATTAGCATTGTCAATTTTGAGATAAGAAAAATATTTCTTATTTTTAAGTATGGTATGCGTAGTAGCGCTGTCTGCAAGACATAAATCTCCTCCTTGGATTTTGGATTCAAGCATATTTGTGATCTATTTCAATATGAGAGAAAGAAAAATAAGATGAATAAAAATGATAACACATTGAATGCAAAATGCATATATAAACTTTATTGTAAGCATGCTAGTATACATAGGAAAAACAGATAATGTTCCTACATAACAACATGTTACTTTTTCCATAGATTTTATCTCAAACTCGGACCATAGCTTCATTCCTATGTTCATTTATTGTTTATGACCAATATCATCACTAATAGCATTGGTCATGTCGACGTTAGCCATATCATCGATGTGAGTAATCTATTAAGATGTTGCGGTATATATGGAGAAAAAAAATGACCGTTTATGACCGTTAACTAGCCGTTTACTACCGTTGGAGGAGATAAATAAAAATCAGTAACTAGCCGTTATAGGATATGGGTAAAAATGTAAAAATTCTGATTTAATAGAATTGCATTTATATTATGAATAAATATAAAACTTATTAGGATCAATAAATAAAATAACTCCGCATTGATATTTTTTTCAGTCAACTTTATACAGCTATTATATAACATACATATATATTCACGCCACGCTACTCAGCAAGCCTTTCTGTGGATGTTTGTAAGTCAGTAATAAATAAATAAATAAATAAATAATATATATATATATATATATATATATATATATATATATATATATATATATATATATATATAAAGTTAGTCATATATAGAATTGAAATATATGTATATATATAAATATTCAATTTATTGCTTGGAGTTATTTCCGCACAAGCATCAACGAACATATATATTATGCGTTAAATAATAAATTATTATTTCGTCATCTCACCATATATTATCGACGGTGGCTCAGCCAACCTTTTCTTAATAATGGTGATATACGATATATATTGAAGTAGAACAGAGACATAAAATAAAGAATATATCGGTAGAAAATTTTACCGATTGGATTGTTGACAGTAGAACAATCGTGCTGATAACGTGTTATAAAGTAACCACAAAATAGAACAAAGAGTGTATGAGAGAAAGAGAGAGAGAGAGGGAGAGAGAGAGAGAGAGTATTATTCAGAGAAGGAATCAGTGTGTACAATAACCTTACATTGCTCGGTATTTATAACCGAGCAATGAACGAAGTATCTGCCAATTCGTTGCCCATTGTTAACAAAACATGCCAACCTAGTATGCTAGCTATGACTATGTTCATTTATTATAACAAATTCATCTATAATGAAATTTATTTTCCAACAAAAATACTTTGTTAAAATAATACTTCTTTTGAAGCTGATGGAGTAATATTTGAGAAGACCTTCTTTCACGTAAATAGTTCATTACTAGGTTGTTACTCATGCGATGCACGATTGACTAAATATTGTTTCTAAAACTTAATTTTGTAGATTGAATCTGTAAACTATTTGAATAAACCAACAACAGTAAGATGTCCAAATAATTAATAAATAAAATAAAGTGTGAGATCACACCGAATCATCAAACTAAAAATTCATGTGAATTAAGGAATTCTAATCAAATGAAACTTATCTAAACCAAATATAATAAAATCTCATTTTGAAAACAGAAAATGGTAAAAATAAAAAACTTTTACCATGAGAATCAAAGAGTTTTAATATATTGAAACACATCTAAATAAAATTATTAACCGATTTTGACAACAAAAACTTTTAATATGTATAAAGAAAACACCGGTTTTAAAATTTAGTCGATTTTACTTTTTGGTAAAAAAAAAAAAGAATTTATACATATATTTAGTATCGTATGCATGGTTTTAATATATATATATATATATATATATATATATATATATATATATATATATATATATATATATGTATATATATATTGCAAATGTTGTCATAATAAGATGATTTTCTAAACTTGTAATAAATAATTAAAAATTTTAATTAGAGTAATTTGAAAAAACGAAAAATAAGGTAAATATTTGGACATTGCCCAGCCAGGTCGGATATTGGATCTCCTCAATAATGTCAGCTTTCATGAGCTTTTCGACCTCCGTTTTGATCATTACACTCTTCTCTGACGAGTACTGCCTTGGTCGATGTTGAACTGCACGAAAAGTTAGGTCCACTTTCAGGTCATGGCGAGCAACGCTTTCACTAACCCCCTGCGCGCATGTCTTCGACGGTTCACGCGAACACATCTAGGCTGCTCTTGAGTTGGTCGATCAGTTTGGCCCAAGTTTCAGGAGGCATGGCCTTCTCGATCTTAATTTTTTGCTCATGGCAGGCAGGATTGATGATGATCTCCTCCAACTTATCTTGGGGCTAGAACTTGAGATTGTCACGTACTTGCAAAGTGTCCAACTTGATGCCCAACGTAGGGGGATGCCCAACCTTACTGGCATGGATAGTCATTGCTGGGGATTGCCCGGCTCTGTCGATCTCCATGGGATATGTAGCTCCAGATGATTCCCCGAGCTCAATGTTGTTTATGGGGACTGAGCCTAAGACAGTGCTAGTTATAGTCTCCTTTTCAGAGACGGTAACTATGTGCCTGGGAGTGTCCACGATCAGCTTCTGCTTCTTAATTCCTCTGGGAATCCCGAACATATTCCCACATTGCTCGAGGCTTTCTGTTGAGGATGCCTACTCCTTCCTCGGTATAGAACTTGGACTTTTGATGGAGGATGAAGGTGACCATATGGAATTTGGCAATGGCCGGGGCGCCTAATATGCAGTTGTAAGCGGACTTCAAGTCGATCACCAGACATGTGATTATTTCTGTTTGCGTATGTGCACCATCTCCCATGAAGAAAACGTCCATCTCGATGGTCCCCTTGACACTCACTTGATGGTTGGTGAAGCCTTCAAGTTTTCTCAGGTACGACATGAGCCGGGTATCCGAGAGCTCTAAGCTCTTGAAACATGATTAGTGCATGATGTCCCTGCATGCTCCCGTGTCCAATAGTATCCTGTAAACATGCCAATTGTTCACAAGGCAAGAAATAGCCATTGGTTGCTCATATGCCAGAAGAGTGCTCGCCAGCTCGCTACGGGTGAAAAAGATACCTTGTTCCCCTGCCCACTGTACTGCTGGTGCATTGATGGCCTTTGACAGGGAGTAGAAGTGCTTCCCGAGCTGAGTATTGGAAGGGAGCTCTTCCTGAATCACATTCACAACCCCCTGAATCTAAGGGGCCTGGCTGCCTCTTCCTCTCGATGGTCTTCCCTACCGATCATTACCGGAATTATTGCCCGTACCTTGATTCCTTTTGAAGCGATCTAGCTTGCCCGCGTTGATCAGTTTCTGTATTTCCCACTTCAACACAGTGCACTCTTTTGTAGTGTGACCGTTGTCGTGATGATAGTCACAATACTTGGTGTTGTCCCTGGTGTGAGCGAACTCATGGTCTAGCAGGTAGGGAAATTGCCCTTGGGCTTGTCACCTTTGGTGTTTTCTATCAAGTAGAACATATGCAAGTTGGCTAACAGCTCTGCCTTTAACACACTAAGGTTCATGGTCAGTATAGTTTTTAACAGGCCCGCCCTCATGTTATTGAGATAGCAGAACGTGATCTCTGGGCCACTGGTGGCCATTACTTGATCAAGCATCTCCTCGAACTTCTTAAGAGAGCTGTTATAGGACTCATTATCACCCTGCTTGATCTTGCCGAGATCAAATATGTTCTTGGGCATAGGGCCCGCCGTGCCAAATTATTCCAAGAACTTCCCTCGGAGAACTTCCCAGTTACCGATAGATCCTGGGGAACTCTCCCTAACCATGACGACACTTTGCCCTAGAGAGTGCCCTCAAAAGTTTGTATTTTCAAAGCTTCAACATCCGTGACCATCCGAATCTATGCCTCGAATGACCTATGCCAGTCGTTTACCCACGTCTTCCCGAAGTATTTTTCAAATTGCGGGAAGGTAACTCCTTGTGCGAGTGGCGCTTTCTCGATCTCAGAAGTGAATGGGCTGCCCTCCAGCGACTTTGTAGCTCCATAACGGAGCTTGGCCACGACTAGATTGGCCATTTTTTTGGCCATGTCTTTCTTTACGGCCTTCATCTGCTCGGCCAGACGCTTTTTTGCGTCCATGGTGAGCCTGGAAGAGTGGGACGAGCCTTTCGAGCGGGTATACTCTGACCGCTGACTACGAGCTCTCCTAGAATGCTCGGTAGTAGGTGGGCAGTAGGTCGAATTGTAAGAAGCTTCAACCTCCTGTTCGACTCGAGCTCTGTGTCTTGGTCTATACCCTTCTGCCTCCGCATATTCGCGGGCTCTACGACAACTGTGCCCTTCACCCAGGGCATGATGCTCCTATCCGCGGTGATGTCGATGGAACGGATTGTGGCGGCTATTCCTGCTCTCCGCCTGATCATCTTCCATCTACTCTTTATGCCCATGATCCGAGGGTACATGAATGAAAGAGGGAATTCGTCTGCTCGGGGCGGGAAATTGTTTGGAGGCTTGGCCACCACCAACAAGTGCACGATTGCTGAGAGCAGGACAGCACTAAATCTGCAACTAGGATCGGGGCATGGCCCAAGGCGAGTAGTTGTTGATTGAGCGCTTACATCTTATTATAATAATCCGCCTAGACTTGTAAGGCACCAGCCTGTTGGTCAGGGGTCTGCCTGGGAAAACTCATCTAGCTGCCCTGACCATTTTCTCGCTAGCGGTTCAGCTGAAGCATGAGGTCATGAGCATGATCTTTCTGCTCATTGATGACTTGGCGAGCATCTCGTTGGCTCGCTTGGTTTTGGCTGGCGTGTTGGGACAGTTTTTCCTCAACATACGGGACATCCTTTCCGTGAGCCGCATGCCAAGCAGCCATCTTCTGGTTTCTTGTTTGCCCCCCTTCTTGTGGTGCCTTTGGTGGCAGATCACCGGGCAGTAGGTTGTTCCCAACCAACTGGCTACCAGTCTGGTGGTCACTAGCAATGGCGTGATGTTTGCTACCTTTTCCAGCTATTGCAATGATGCTGCTTATTGGAATACAACCGGAAAAATTGTTGAGAGAGATTAGAAGCTTCGTTTCCCGGCAACGAAATCAAACTGATATGACAAAAATGTCAGTCATTGGCTATCTGATTGATGTAGAGGATATCTTGGCTTGATTTGCTTCCTTGAACCTGCTTTAGAACATGAAATCACCTTAGTGGGAGTGTAAGCTAGGCTTGACCTCGCGAAACCCCTTCGGTGTGAGAGTAAGTATCGTGTGAGTTAAAAAACAATTTGACAGAGATTCTAGATTCAAGATAGTGTGTACCTTGTTTCTGGTTTATGGATGGGTATGTATATAGGCCCCCAATGATGTATAATCCTTGTGGGATTTGGTTTCTATAGTTACCTAGCCAATTTATGAGGAAATCCCTAAATTGTAGGCGTAACAGGCAGCTGACCGCGTAATTATAGGAACAGAAGTGGTCAGTGTCCTACTTGGATAAGGAAACCTTTAACTTTTTTTGGAGAGTAAGTTTCTGAAGTTCCCTGCTTAATGCTTGCCTGGGCGAGCAAGGTTTTGCCCGGCTATATGATGTAGATCTGTTGAAGACAAGTGTAGATTCCAAGCATGACCCCTGGTCGGGCATGCTTGGCCTATGCTCGACCAAGTTTTGACGGGAGCAATATTGTTCTTTCTTCGGTCCCCCTAGCTCTGCCTGCTAGGTGGGTAGGTCTCATACTAATTGAGCTATGTGAGCTCATGATTGGGACGTGGTGGTCGCTCGTACCTTGCTCGTGACCCGATTTGAGCCGAGTACATCAATATTATATCCAAATAAAGTAAACCAACCCTATATTAATATTAATAGATAAAAAGTGTATAGTTTCAAAAAAGCGAAAAGTATCTTTAAAAAAATGGATGAAAAATGACCAAAATTAAAAAAAAAAAACAACTTTTAGCCAACTTGCTTGCCCATTGCTCCCAGTAGCGTGACATGCTACTCAAAATTGAAGATCATGCTTTAACTACTCAATGCTACCCCATTTGTAATATATAAAATTAGCATTTTGCTCTTGTTTACTACACCATTGTTAGTGCTCCCATAGCTAAATGACGTGGAACACTACATAGATTCTCATGACATTTGATTGGTCCTTATTGCCCTACAGGCTACATAACAATCTGGCTTTGGCAAAGACTTGTATAGGACGGTCTTACGGATCCTAAATCCGTAAGACGGAGCCCCATTTAGAAATTAGCGGGTTAATAACTAAACCTGTTAATATAAACCACAAAATTTGGTTGGATGAGTTGGTGAAGGGTGAGCCTTAAAGGTTTAACCCGTGCCTTGGTCCAAGGTTTGACTCCCTCCAGTAGCAAAATTTATTTTTAATGCTCATTTCCTCTATTTGCTCCGGTGCCCCTACACTTTCAATGTTTGTTAGCTCCGTTAGCCATCCGTTAACATCAATTGCCTTGGGATACTTGACAGATCCTAACGGACTTTGACGAAATGCTAAATGACACATTAAAAACACAAAAAGTGACACATTTTAATGTTAAAAGTGACACTATAAATGAAAATTTATTATAATTTTTATTAAAATACAAAGTGACACATTTAATACTAAAAAGTGACACATTTAAAAATAAAAAGTGACACTCTTCATACAAAAAGTGACACATTTAATACTAAAAAGTGACACTCTTAATACTAAAAAGTGACACATTTAATACTAAAAAGTGACACTCTTCCTTAAAGAATTTACCGGACCAAAATGAATCATCTCGTGTTTCAAGTTCATCTACTACATGTCTTGATCTTGCTCGCTCTGTTACGAAGTGAATGAGAAAAAGAATTAAGGGAAATATTGAAAAGGGCAAGAAAAAGACTACTGATTTTTCTGATTTCCATCAAGCCAAGGAATTGGGTTCCAAGACTTCTAATGCTCGGTTATTTTAGACATATTTTCAGTAATTTTTTTTTTTAAGTTACCTTGTTACTCCCTCCGTAAGAAATTGTCCACTTTGAAACTTACCTTTTAGAACATCATTTTACCACTTTACCCTTACTTTTTACATGGGCTTTAAAGGAAACTACACATTAAACCAATATAAATAATCAAGTCAATTGTTACTCCAATAATTTGAGGGAGTATGATTTTGTGTTTTTAACGATTGACACTTGAGATTATATACATTTCTATGAATGAGAAGATATATTTCAGTAGTGTTCAATTGGTTATTGTTGTTAAAATCACTAGCCCAAAAAGTGACACAATTTAGTCCTAAAGGTAGCACACTTCAAGCCTAAAAGTGACACTCTTATTGATACAAATTGTATGATTATAAAAATGAGTTGTTTTACCAAAAGTGACACACCTAATGCCTAAAAGTGACACAATTAATACCTAAAAGTGACACACTAACCGTGACACTTATGAATAAAAATTTAAAAATGAAAAGTGATTTTTTTACCAAAATTGACACACGTAAAACATAAAAGCGAAACATTTTATGTTTAAAAGTGATACTCTGATTTAAAGTAACTAAGTAAAACTTAATCAGACCTAAGGCAACAATTATCCAAAAGTGACACACTTTTGTTCTCAAAGTGACACACGTCAAGCCTAAAAGTAACACTCTGATTGAACGTAAATGTAAACAATGTCAAAATGATACATCTTTGGTAATAAAAACTTAAAAACAGTCCTAAGAGATTTCAAACCTTAGAGTTGGCATGTTAAATTTTAACAACATATGAAATTCATTGTGAACCATCTCACCATATTGGTTTTTACAACTTTTTATAACGTATTATTAATTTATTATGACCTGCAAATTTATAATTATAATTAAGAAGAATTAAAACCAAACCAAATTATGTAGCTATGGGGTTTCAAACTTTTGACCTTTAGTCAACCAAATATTCAAACAACACTTCCATCCATCTTGCCAAACTCATGATGATGATTTTTATTAACATATTTAGTTATTAACTCGCGAATTCCTAAATGGGGCTCCGTCTTATAGATAAGGATCCGTAAGACCGTCTTACAGGAGACCACCTCTCTGGCTTTAATTAGTTAAATAATATAGGATATGTTTACATTCACCATTTAAAAGCATAATTTTCAATTGGGAAACACTATTTCTATTATAATTTTTACCTATTTACTACATCTTTAATCATTACATTAAATAATTATATATTTAGACAAAACTATTATTTAAGTACTTACCCATTTTAAGTTGACTAATCAAGTTACTTTCATATTGCCTTAAAAAAATTTGTTTTTCAAACATCAATAAACAACATAATTATTCTATTTTATTTTTACATTTTAATTCTTAACAAATAAGGTATTTATTCCATTTTTATGTAATAAATATGTTTAGTCAATTCTTCTAATCACTCATATCTCATATTCCATTATCATAAAAATAATACAATTAATGCATTTTCGACCAAAATTTTAAAAAATTGAATATTTTATTATCAAACTAAAATAATTTAATTATTTAAAAAAATATTATTTCAAAAGATCAATTCAATAATAATAGTATGGTAGTGAGCTGTCCGGCCCAATAGGCCCAAGCCATAGGTCACGTGCTTGGTACATGGTTACAATTCAGTCAGACAACCATCCTTCAGTTAAGGCTACGAGGAGAAGACTAAATGGTTCTTGCGCGTTGCGAGCGGGGTCACAGTCTTTAGTGAGTAAGTGGTGTCAGCGAGCTGGGGTCTTAACCAGCGAGCAGGAGCATGTAGCGAGCATGCGGTATCATGCTCGTGGAGTTAAGAATTGTTGTCAGTTGAGGACAGTTATGTCCGGAAACTTCTCCATATGACCGTTGTGGTTAATGGGACAGTTAATGGGGTAGTTAATATGCTCGCATTAATGCCATGATTATTAGTGGACAGTTATAAACGGTTATACCCTCCGGCAACTATAAAAGCCCCCCAAAATGAAGAGGGAAGGTACGTGATTTTTACTCTCTAGCCAAAACTCTGCCGAATTGTTTACACATTTGCTAGTCTTAGACTAATTTTCACGCCGGAGGGCCTTTGCATGGAGTGCCCCTGCCTAGTTTACAGGTTGATTTGTCTGATTGCAGAGTTGGGCTTTGGAGATTATCGGATACGTTGAAAGCCAGGTATCCAGTTTGGACTGATCCAGTGCATCCAGAAGATTTTGGACGCATCTGGTAGATATTAATCTGAATATTGTTTTCAATCAACTACAAAATTAAAATTTTAAAGTCAATTTTAATGGTAGGCAAAAGATTTAAATTTTTACGATACTAAGTCATACTATAATTTTACTATTGGATCAAAATTTTACAATCACATCTTTTAAATTTTACTTTTAGTTTTTTTTTTCTCATAACCAAATAACACATATTTATTCAAAGTTTGGTAGATGAAAAATGTCAGTATGATATTTTTTATTATACAATATAACTTTAGTCATAAGATTAATTAATAAAGTCATTAAAAAATAATATTAAAATAACTATGTTTTTCTTTAATGTTTGATTAAAAAATAATGTTAAAAGACAATTAGAAAAGTAAATTAATTAGTCAATTTAAAACAGTCAAGTACTTAATGGGTAGTTTTGTCCGAACATATATTTATTTAATGAAATAGTTAAGGATGTAGTGGATAAATAAAAATTGTAGTGAAAATAACATCTCTTTTTTCAATTTTGAATTTATTTTTTGTTATGATTGAAGTAAAAATATAATAGAGATATAGAAAAGGCTGAAACCACCAAAATTCAGACCTTAAATCAGTAAACAAGGTTATAAAAATATCTATTGACTCTATTGGTATTTTATTTTACTTTTAAATCTCACTGCCCAAAGGTCTAAGGGAATTTTGAAATTGTAAAATCCCTCTCATAACGTATGATAAATTAAATATTTATTGGTTCAGTTCTCAAAACGAGTTATTTAACAATTTTTGGATCTGCCATTGAAGCTCACTAAAAAGTAAAAAGTTAAGTGGGGGTCTCATTATTTGTAGGGGTGACAATTCGTGTTATCGTGTCGTATTCGTGCCTCGTTATTGTGTTTTAATAGTATCTATCTTATTTGATCATAAATAAAACATTAAATATTAATTTGAATATATTAACAATTTCGTATCTTTCGTATCGTGTTTCGTGTTGTGTCGTGTCGTGCTGAGCTTATCGTGTCATTTATCCTTGTAATCATGTTTTATAATCGTGTCTTATTGGTTCGTGCTAACGTGCCGTGCCAGACATTGCTACCCCTAATTATTTGAGTACAATCAAAGGAAATATATTATAACCAATAATACTTGTAAAAGTTGTCTTATTGACTTAAAAATGATACTCCCATCGTTTCACTCAAACAGTCCACATTTAAAAATTTTAATTATTAAATAATATATTAATGTTATTAAAGTTAGTCATATTTATAAAAATAGTTAAACACAAAAAATATGATTACAACACAAGTGAATGATAAAGATGAAATGCTTTCCTAAAAAGGTAAGTTTATAAATAAGACATTTTTTTTGAAACATACAAAAAAAGAAACTAAGACAATAACTTAAGAATGAACGGGATAATAATTAAGGGTTATATTAATGTTATTGAAGTGAGTCATAATTATAAAAAACATCGAGCACAACCAATATGCTCATATCACAAATGGAGGTAAAGAATTAAAAATGAAATGTTATGAAAATTGTAAATTTTTAAAAGTATATATTTTAAATAAAATATCTCAAAATAAATTAATGGTCTCATCGGTAGAAATAGTGAGATTATAATGTCTTCGAAGTAGAATATTTATTACATTGGGAATCATTTCCATTGTAGGGGGGGGGGGATAGTTTTTAATGCATTTAGCATATTTCTTTAATCAATAGGTCTTTTGTAATATTGTCTTATCAATCATAATTCGTAAGATCGAGTCACATTATTTTAGATCAGTACACCAACAAACAATGAGTCAATTCAAAGGGATCATTTTACTAAAAACAACCTTAAGACCGTCTTTCTTAAGTTTTCGTATTCTTTAATAGAAGCTAATTAAACAAAACACCTTTGAAAAAAGTGAAAGACTTTTTCTGAAATATTCTAGAAAGGAAATAAAAACTTCTCAATTTTTCATGAAAATTAAGGAAGTGAATTGAAATAATTTAAGTGGGACAAAATGACATTTACATAATTATTCTTGGTCTATCCATTAAAATTGAAAATGATACTTCATCCGTTCTTAATAAAAAGTTAACTATTCTATTTTGAGATGTTTCACTTAAAGAGTTCATTTTCAAAACTTAAGGTATTAAAGTGTTATATTATTACTAATGAGCTACTAAAAGTGTCATTTTCTTAAAAGTTCGACTTTCAAACGAATTAAAACAAAAGAATTTAGTAACTTCATTAAAATAAAATAAAATCACTCGGATTTAAAAGAGGTTAAATTCTTTTTAAATAGGACAATGTTTCTGAAATTGTGGTAATTTGTTCCTAGGATGTACTCCCTCAGTTCTTAAATTATCGTCCTTCTTTCCTTTTTCGTCCGTCTCAAAATAATTGTTCAGTTTAAAACTTACCTTTTTAGAACATCATTTTTACCACGTTACCCTTACTTTTTCACTCTATTTTAATTATGGGTCACATACATATGAGTTTTAAAGAAAACTACATATTAAATCAATATAAATAATCAAGTCAATTATTTTTTGTTAAACTGTATGTCGAATCAACTAAAACCATTATTTAGGGACGAAGGGAGTATTTAAATTTGACTACAAAAAAGGAAAGCAGGGAGTCTGTACAGTGTACACAGTACACCGCACCAGACGAAGGTAATTAAGTGTGTTGGAAACTCTGAGTATTTACCTCCACACTATAAATAAGGCAGTCCCCAACCCCATTCCAAGCATCTGTAATTTTGTATCTGCAGCAAAGAATTCGGAGGGAGAGAAATAAAGATGAAGCAAGTCTTGTATACAACTTTGTTGATTGTAATTCTTGTCGTCACCTCTTGTTTTGTTCAAACCACCATGGCTGGTTCAAGTAAGCTTTTTTTGTTCTTGTTTTTTTTATAATTTAATTAATTTGATTTGTGATGAGTGATGAGAATAATTAATAAGAGGTTTGTAATGGTGGATGTAGGTTTTTGCGATTCAAAGTGCGGGGTAAGGTGTTCGAAAGCAGGGGTAAAGGATAGGTGCTTGAAGTACTGCGGGATATGCTGTGAAGAGTGCAAATGTGTGCCGTCGGGGACTTACGGGAACAAGGACGAGTGCCCTTGCTACCGGGACAAGAAGAACTCCAAGGGCAAACCCAAGTGCCCTTAAAAACTTTTTATTTATTTATTTATTTATTTATTTTTGATATTGGAGGCCCCAAATCCAATCACATATAATATACTCCTACATATTACATACTCCTAGTCCTATGGAGTATAATTTTATAATTTTATAATTAATAATGGGGGTCCTTCCTCCATTGCCTCTATTTGTCATTTGTCTTTGTTTTTTGGTTTATTTTCTTTTTTAATGGTATTGTTTTAATATATGAGTTTGTCCTTTTTCTTTAAAATCCTAACAATTCCCAATTACCTAAAGTACTATTTTTCCAAATAAGGATTATGTTAGGGCTAATTACCTTGATTAATTAAGTAGACATAATCAATTACTTATATAGTTTTATTGTTGAATCAATTACTTAGTTTAATGATTATTTCATAGGTTTTATGAGGTTAATTTTTTTGAGAGGATTGTTTTAATGAACTAGCTAGACATAATCATGCAAAAGTATTAATGTTTTTTTTCCTTTTTGTTTATTATTATTTTTATTTATTTTTTAATGAAATATGTTTGAAACCGCTTGGGCGAATAAATAGTTCATTCTTTTCCAAACGGTTTTTTTAAAAAAATTATTTATCAAATATGCTTGAAACCATTCGGGTGAATAAAATATGCTTGAAACAATTTGAGTGAATAAACTACAATTTTGCATTTGCTTAAATTAGTTGGCAAAAAGAGTTGGTGGGTTATCTACTTATCTTTATAATTGGTAGTAGATCAAATCAATGCAACTAACCCTAATTTAATCTTTATTTAAAAGGGTATTATGGGTAATCAAAAAATTGTTAGGATTTTAAATAAAGTGAAACACACAATTATTACTTGAAGGGAAAATATTTAACCATCGGTATAGAATTTTTTTATATATATAAGCAGCGCTTGGAACATGACACGTATGAATCATAATCTTTATCTTGATTTTTTAGATTTCGGTTGACCACATATCATGTTACAAAGATTGTTTGTTTTTAAAAAAGTTGTACAATGAAAATTAAATCCTTAAAACAATACAAAATATAGTCGAGTAATTAGTTATGAACGCCCCTAAGGGTGTGGCCCAGTGGTAGACATGAGACTTCATAAAGTGTGAGGTCTCAGGTTCGATCCCTTCCCATGCTCACCTTAAAAGAAAAAAAAAAGAAAGAAAGAAAAAAGTAATTAGTTATGAACCAGCACTTAGCTTTGGTGAAGAAATTCAAACCACAACCTGTACCTACTTAACTACTTGTGTTTGTTGTACTTGCATCATTGGTGTGTTGATTATATAGTAATATGATTAGATTATTATCCGTACGATGCTTGATTGATTAAGTGTTGTTTTTTGAATTTAATTTTATAGATTGAATTTATAAATTATTTGAATGAACCAACAACAGTAAGATATCCACATAATTAATAAATAAAATAAAGCGTAAGATCACACCGAATCATCAAACTAGAAATTCATGTGAATTCAGGAATCCTAATCTAATGAAAATTGTTTAATCCAAATGTGATAAAATCTCATTTTGACAACAAAAAATGCTAAAAATAAAAAACTTTTACTATGAGAATCAAAGAGTTTTAATCTATTGAAACACGTTTAAATAAAATATGATAAAATATATCCGCAAAAAAAAAAAACTTTAACTCAAAAATTTGAAGTCCTAATCAAGTGAAACACGTTAAAATCAAATGTGATAAAATCTATCTGTTATTAACCCATTTTGACAACAAAATATGATATAAAAAAATTAACATGTATAAAGAAATCACCGGTTTTAAAATCTATCCGATTTTAATTTTTTGTAAAAAAAAATTTTATACACATATATTTAGTACATTATGCATGGTTTTAATATATATATTGCAAATGTTGTCATAATAAGATGATTTTCTAAACTTTTAATAAATAATTAAAAATTTTAATTAGAATAATTTGGAAAAAAAAAAGAAAAATAAGGTAAATATTAAAAATTGATCATACGAATATGTAATTGAAAGTTTAAAATCTATGAGAATTGATAAAATCTATCCGCTTAAAAAACTTTTGCCATGAAAATTTGGAGTCCTAATCAAATAAAATACATTTAAATCAATTGTGATAAAATATATATGGTATTAACCGATTTTGGTAGCAAAAATGGTAGTAAAAAAAAAAAACTTTTACCATGTATAAATGAGGCACTGATTTTAAACTATATCCGGTTTTAATTTTTGGTAGGAATTTTTATTTTGAATATATATATATATATATATATATATATATATATATAGTATCATATGCATAGTTTTAATAGTTTTTTTTTTTTTTTTGCAAAATTTGTTTATAATAAGATGATTTTTTAAACTTGTAATAAATTATTAAAATTTTTAATAAGACTAATTTGAAAAAAAATGAAAAATAAGGTAAATATTATAAATTGATCATATGAATATGAAAATTGAAATATTAAAATCTTTGAGAATTGATAAAATCGATCATAAAAAAACACTTTTACCATGAAAATTTAGAGTCCTAATCAATTGAAACACGTTAAAATCAAATGTGATAAAATCTATCTGGTATTAACCGATTTTGACAGAAAAAATGGTAAAAAAAAAAAGAAAAAAAAATGTTTACCATGTATAAAGAAGACACCTGTTTTAAAATCTATCCGATTTTAATTTTTGGTAGAAAAAAAAAATTATGCACATATATTTAGTACCATATTGTTATAATAATAAGATGATTTTCTAAACTTTTAATGCATAATTAAAAATTATAATTAGAATAATTTAAAGAAAATGAAAAATAAGGTAAATATTCAAAATTGATCATATGAATTGAATATGTAATTAAAATATTAAAATCTATTTGCAAAAATAACTTTTACTATGAAAATTTGGAGTTATAATCAAGTGAAACACGTTTAAATCAAATGTAATAAACTATATATGTTATTAACCGATTTTGGCAGCAAAATTTTGTTTTTTTTAAAAAATTACCATGCATAAAGGAGGCACCAATTTTAAAATCTATCCGGTTTTAATTTTTTGTAGGAATTTTGTGTGTATATATATATATATATATATATATATATATATATATATATATATATATATACCGTATGCTTTTTAATACGTTTTAATAGTTTTTTTTTTTTTTGCAAAAGTTGTTTATAATAAGATGATTTTCTAAACTTGTAATAAATAATTTAAAAAATTAATAAGACTAATTTGAAAAAAAACGAAAAATAAGGTAAATAATCAAAATTGATCATATGAATATGTAATTGAATGATTAAAATCTATGAGAACTGAAAAAAACTAGCCGCAAAAAATCACTTGTACCATGAAAATTTGGAGTTATAATCAAGTGAAACACATCTAAATCAAATGTGATAAATCTATCTCGTACTAACCGATTTTTGCAGCAAAAGATAATAAATTTTTTTTTAGCATATGTGAAGGAGACATCTATTTTGAAATATATATGGTTTTAATTTTTGGTGGCAAAAAAAAAGAAAAAAATTAGAACTTCAAAAGAAGATGATACGTGGATATACAAAATTCCTTTAAAACTTTAAGCATTCAACAGAAATTTGTTTTGATAATATTTAATAAATAATTAATAGATTAGTGATTAATATTTAATAAATATAGAGTAGTAGAAGAACGGATAACATTAAATTGTCCGGTGGATAATTTCTATAAATTAAACAATATGAAAATGAAAAGAGATTGAAATTGAAGAATTTCAGTCAAATTAAACTTGTCTAAATTACATAGGATAAAATCTAGTTTAATTAAGCGATATTTAAAAAAATAAAAACAAAATCTTAAATCTCTATCATAATTTACTTGTAAAACTATATCCTAAATCTATTTTATCTTATCAAATTAGTTTTGGGAATTTTATCTTATCTAATTAGATTTAAGATTTTTATCTTAAACTAATTGATTTTCGAAAAAGAAAAAAAACTCTTACCATTTCGAAAGTGACATGTGTCAGCACAAAATCCCTTTTAAAACTTTTAGCTTTTCACAGAAAGCCGTCACGTGACAGCAGTTGTTTCTATTTAGTACTAATACTAGGTTATACCCATGTGATGCACGGTTTTAAGAATTTTATTTTATTTTTTGCAAAAGTTGTTTATAAGAAGAGAATTTTCTAAACTCGTTATAATTAGAATATTTTAAACTAAACAAAAATAGTAAATACTAAAATTTATATATGAATGAGTAATATAAATATGCATATTGGAATTTGCTGCAAAAAATAGAAGTTAAAAAATAAATGTTGTTGTTCATTAAAACATAAACCATGATCGCAAATAATATAATAAAAAACGAAAAAGATTTAAGTAAAGACAAAGTATATCCGAAATATTAAAAGCAAAAAAACATAAAGAAACAAAGCTTGCTATGAGAACATTATCCAATGAATGTACTTCAATAGAGATAAAGGTAGATGAATATTTATATTTAAGTATGTAAAAAGATGAGATATCATGATAATCTTAAAGATTGCTTTTGGTATAAAATAATTTATATACTCATTAAGCTTAATTCACTTATTCTTCACAGAGTCAAGAGGTGTGGGGGAGGAGAGTTGGGGAATTTCTTAGCATGCGAACAACTTTCCTCGTGGTAAGACTGAATGTAGCTTCATTCTCAACCCACGTCATTACAATATTGAATGGTATCATCTTCCAAATGGATAAATTCAAACAGTAAGCCTTGAATCTAACATTGCTTGTTACCACTAATGTAGAATCAGATGACTGAAAGAGTTTTGATGTCATCTCCTATATATTCTTTGTCACCAACATAATTATATATGTCCTTAACATCACCAAACTCGCCCACATACATTTTTGTCAGTGATACGCTAAAGGATTACTATACAGTAACTATAAACTTCGCTTTTCTTATTCATTTGTAGCATGTACGTGAATTATTATATTGTAAAACCTGTGAAGAAATAACCATAATTAATCAATTTGAAAAGTGAGAAATTTTAGAGACATATAGTTAAAATTTGAGAAATGTACCGATAAGTGGAATAAATTACGATAGTTAAAATTTCATTATTATTAATAATAAAATCATAGAAATCGCTCATAGAGATTTTATCCTTTTTTTAATTATGCACGGTTTATATGTGATAAAAACTTTTATTGGTAATTTTTTATCTGTAAAAACTTTGAGGAATTCTTGTGTAAAGGTTTGGACTCTTCAACTTTTTGCCGAAATTAATGCAAAACAAAAAAGGGTTTTACAAAACAAGAACTGAAGAAAAAATATATATCTAAATTATAATTTACAACAGTTAATTACTAATTTTACGATTGTAATTATCCAATAATATAAATTACCGTTATTATTATTTATTATTGTAATGAGATCTTATCGCCTTAATTATTCAGTTTCTCCTCCATGATTATCTCTAATTATCTCTAGTTTATTTTTTTTATCATAATCAACTGAAATCTCAATTTAATTTTTCTTCATCCTAGATTTAGTTTTTTTAAAAAAAATAATTAATTTTTGTAATTTTAAATATTTTATTTTTAATTTATTTCTTTAAAAAAAATATGTGCTAACTTTCCCTTATTGCTCTGAAATTTTTGTGATTTCGATTTCGAATAGTCTTTTGTTAGTTCACTCCGTCTCATTCAATTTATTTTATGGTTTTCGTCTGAGATTTTCATTTTTAAGTATATTTCAATTAACATGTGTTGGGTTGGTATGTGTGAGAGAGAATGCTTTTAAATGTTCAATTATACTCTTTTTGGTTGAGTTACAAAATTTTATAATCAATAAAATGTGTTTTTCTTTAGTTTTTTGGATGTCGTTTTTGTTTTGTGTAGTTATATTGATCCGATCCTTACAAAATCTCAAACATATATTAATTTATTCGCATCATACTCACTTCATATGTTAATCATCTCTATACTGATACCGTGTTATAGGCCCATGTCCAAATTCTATGTTCCTTTAGTTTAGGCATTGCAGGAACAGATGGTACACACGAAAAGAGAAAAATGAAGAAGAATCAAAATTAACTTTATAGTGATAAATCACTTCGAATATATTGGCTATATCTTGGTCCTCGTTACTGTGTTTTTCGACCAACTGTGATTGAATAGTATAAAATTTTTCAAAAAAATTTAATTTCGGTAATGTTCGACGTGTGCTAGTCGAATAACACAATGTTGTTCAGCCAACCAGAACCGAACATTCAAAATAATTTTTTTTTTGTTATTTTACCAATGTGATTTTGGGGAAGGTTGAGAAAATCATTTTGTTTGTTATTTTCAAAATCTTTTTTTTTTTTTTTTTGTTAGGAGGGATTGGATGGAGCAATAATAGTGAGAGATGGGGATGGATGGAGAGAGAAGTGAGGCGGTGGGAGGGAGGGAGGGAGGGGGAAGAATAGTGAGAAATGGGGAGGGAGGGAGAGAGAAGGGAGGCTGAGGAAGGGAGGCACTGCTACTATACTGTGAAGAAAGGGATGGAGAAAAGGAGGGGGTATAATAAGTTGGATAGGGTAAATTAATAGAGTAAAATATGAAGTTTTAATTTTTGAAGGATCAACATATAGGATTTGGAGGGGTTGAATAGCGCAACTCATTTTATTTAAGCACAAATTACATTACCTAAGCTCGTTCAATTAGTAAACAAATCAAACTCAAGTTCTTTTTTTAAGGCTTACACCCCCTCCGTTTTTAAATAATTGTCTTCCTTTCTTTTTTTGTCCGTTTCAAAATAATTGGCTTCGTTCATAACTTTTTTTTTTTTTTAAGAAAACATTTTTACCATTTTACATTTACTTTTTTCTAACTACTTTAATTATAGTCACATGTTCGAGAACATTAAAGGAGATCACGCATTGCACTAAGTGCATCACCATTGGCTCTTCTTATATCCTCTACTTATTTAAGAAGAGAAAAAGAACCAATGACCCGTTCATATCTTCTTATAATGCCAACAAGGAGAGAGAGTGGGAAGAATTCTTAAATAAGAAGAAAGAAAAAGAGAAAAGTGTGTAGAGAAAAATGTTAAGAAGATGTGTTAAGAAGATTATGAATGAGAAGATAAATTTTTAGAGCATCCACAGTGATTCCTTTTACCACAACCTAAAAACCCTTTTTAGAGTTTTTTACATCCCATGAGACCCACAATAGACACCTCATTAAACACCCTATCTCTAAAATTAGTTATTCCTATTGATAGGTCTTTATGTACATGATAATCTTCTCATCTCATTTGATGATATGCTTTCATAAATTTTTTTCATTTCAACATTTCTATTAAATTATTAATTTTTTTCCACACTTATTATTCCTCTTTCCTATTATTTATTATTTATAACTTAAAATTACGAGTATACAAGTAATATTAAAAAGCATGAAATGACATCATTTAAATAAAAGTAATTGAAATAATCAAATATAACGTTGTTTTTTATAAAATATATAATTTATAGTATATATATATTTTATTCGATTATGGTAGAAAAATAGAAAAAAGAAAATATCTTAATAATTAGGTTTGTTAGTTTAATGACTTCACTAATTTAGAGGGTTATAGAGGGTGCTAATCGGAATTGAAACTTTTTAAAATGGTCTCTAAAAAGATTTAGGGGTTGTATAGATGGTGTTTTATGATACAACTACTGCGGATGCTCTTAAATGGAATATAGAGAAAAGTGTGTAGGTAGCAGTGAGACCTAGCTAATAAGATGTGTTAAGAAGGTTATGAATAGAGATGCTCTAATATTTATAATACAGTCAATTGTTTTTTTCTTAAATAGTGTGCCGAGTTAAAGAGAATAATTATTTGAAAACGGAGGGAGTATTATATAAGCCAAACACAAACACATCAAAATTGGTCCCACTAGTTAGAGTATCACCAGTGCCAATGTGGATGTAAACAACATTGCTAGCCTTACAACTATTTCTACAACTTTCTTACAACTAAGCTTTAAAGAAGGGTAAAGTTGTCTTTGTCCAAAATAATTTTCCCCAATTCAAGACTTAGTTGTAAGGAAAGTTGTAGGATTAGTGGTAAGGATATCATTTTCCGGATGGTAAAAGGAATTAGATGTTACCTAATATTTATATCTTTTTTGAAGAAAAACATTTCCAATACAACTGTGGATATGATGGATCATCCAAAAAACTTTTAAATTGTGGATAACAATGTTTATTTTTTACATTCTACTTGAGGGTGCATATATATCATAATTAGTATTTTTTTCTTTTTAAAAACTTTTTCTATTGGATTTTCCTTTTCTTTTCTTTTTTATTTTTTTAATCAAATTTCATTATAGTGGTGTGATGAATCATAAATGTCACATAAGATCAAATCTACATCTAAATTAAAGATATTTGTTTTAATTGAATGTGAATCTAAAGAGAGAAAATGTCACATATAATTTAAATTGTTAATTATCCACAGCCACATAATCAAATTCACAGTTGCAATTAGTAATACTCTTAATTAGCATCCCTACACATTATCTACACATGGACAAAATATTTAGTGCACGATATTTTCTCACAACCATTTCAATTTGGGATAACTAGTTTTTTCGGATACTAAATCTCATATGCCCAGCGTATCTATTATAGAATTCATATACTTCTTCATGAGAATCAAATTTCATTCTTACACGCGGGTGAACCTCGTTTATATGAATGATATATTCTTTTCATGTTCTCACTATTAACAACCACTTCCTCATTTGCAAAATTACCATTGATATCGGTTTCTGCCTTTTCTTCATCACTCGTATCTTGTGGGACATGATCAGTTTGCTTCTTCACATCTAAGATAACATGAAAAGGATAAACCAATAATAAAATAGCTAAATTTTAGAACAAGGTAAATATAATTTTTACACCTCCAAAATATTTACTCTAAGATAGAAGTACTACTTTTAAGTGCAATAACAAAAGAAAGGTTGAAGTCTAAAACAGAACCTTGTGATCATAATTGATAATTGATGTTCTATTTGTTAGCATTAAACTAATAACAAAAACGTGATTTAAATAACATGAAAAAGATAAACCACAAAACAAAAGAGGGTAAACAAAAGAAAGGTTGAAATTTAAATCCTATAGCAGTATTAGTGACACAGCGAAACAATCAATAAGGAATTCTTTCTACGAGAAATTCCTTAACAAAGCCTATAAGGGTAAAATAGGTCATTCCTATTTTAATTCTTGTTTTCCCTTTCATGGTAAAATTCATATTTGACAAGTTTTGGTATTTTTGGTATCTACATCTTTAATTAGATTTTGTCTTCCTTAATTGGACCTTAATTTTAGGCATTATATTTGGAAACATAATCTTGTTATGAATCCTCTTTCAACCGGGTATTTAGTCTTCTTCATTATATGTTAATAAAATCTAGGAGTTTGGTAAGTAGATTTTATTCCCTTTCTCTAATCTTTGTCCTTGTAAAAGATGGATTGTTTTCTTGTATGTAGGAAATCTCGACATTATATAAAGAGGAGCTAGGACACGGCTGAAGATACAGAGATTGAGAGAGAAAACCTAAGGCAAAAGCTGTGTGCAGAAACTTTGAAGATTCAGAAGTTGTCCTTCATTCCAGTTGTGTAGCAGTTTTGATTGTAGCTTCTGATGTTATAACATTGGAAGCTACATCGAGTTCTGGATCGCTTTTTATCTTCCTGTAAAGTTTTAGGAAGTTGTTTTGTTTCTTCCCACGTTTAGTATACTTGTTTTCTGTGGGGTTTTTGGTCTCCAAGACTTGTTGTCTTGTGAGAGTATTTTGTTTGGTGATTTCACAATAATTTTTGTAAAACGATTAATCTTTTTAGTGAAATCTTTGTGGCCTTGAGGCTAGGTCTATAAGCATAGTCTTGTAGATCGTTTTTGGTAAACTTTTGTGTTCTGTTTATTGTCTGATTGATTCGTCTTCCGCTGTTTTGATTATTTTGACCATTGTGACTTCCATTGTAGCTATATCGGCAACTACATTGGAAACTACATTGGTTTCTCTTGAGAATCCTAACTATTGTGTTCTTTCAATTGGTATCAGAACCTTCTCTTGACATCACTAAGAGTTGATTCTGGTCATAGCCGTGATGGATTCTCAATATGAGAATGTCGTTCGTCCTCCTACTTTGACTAATGCAAACTATTCTATTTGGAAAGTCAAGATGCGTATCTTCATCAAATCAATTGATGAAAGAGCGTGGATTGCTGTTCTAAATGGATGGAGTCCTCCTAAAACTACTGATTCTGATGGTGATATCAAGATTACCAAAGAATCTGAATGGTCTAATGAAGATAGGAATATTGCTTCGTTTAATTCTAAAGCCTTGTCTGCCATATACAAAGCTCTTGATGCTAACACCTTTAGGGTTATAGCCAACTATGAGTCTGCTAATGATGTTTGGGAGGCCCTTCAGACCTTGTGTGAAGGACCTGCCAGTGTTCGTGCCTCTAAATTAAGATTGCTTACCACACAGTTTGAAAACACTAGAATGAATGAGTCTGAGGATATCATGACATATTATGGTAGGCTTCTAGATATGTCTAACTTTGCTCTTGCTTTAGGTGATCCTATCACAAATGAACGTCTTGTTAGCAAGATGATGCGAACTCTGCCTGAAAGGTTTAATGTCAAAATATGTGCTATAGAGGAAACACATGATATTGACAAAATGAGTTTTGAAAGATTGGCTGGTATCCTTCAAAACTTTGAATTGAACCTGAATGATCAAATCAAACAAAAAGGCAAAGGGCATCATCTTCTACTCCCGTTGTGAAAAACATTGCTATGCCTGCTCCTATTGATATTTATTCCGACTTGCTTGATATTCAAAGGGATATTGATGAGTCTGATTTTGGAGAAGAATCTATAGCTCTGTTGACTACTAAATTTAAAATTTTTTGAAAACAAAGAGCCAAAATAGAACTCCATCATCAAGTTCCAAAAACACTTTCAAACCTTATTCTGGAAAATTTGCTCCCAAGGAAAATTCTTTTCAAACACCAGAAAAAACTTTCACAAATCCTTTTGCTTCAAAATCTTCTTACAATGGGAAGAATATTGATTCCATTCAATGTAGAGAATGTCAAGGGTATGGTCATTATGCAAACCAATGTGCAAATACTCTAAGGAAGAAGGGTTTAAACTTTTCAGCAACTTTGAGTGATAGTGATGGAGAAGATCCAGGTGATCTTATCACTCTCATTGCTATATATGATTCTGAAACTGACTACACAGGTCCTCTATCCAATGTGACTTCTAATGTAGCTACATCAGAAGATGCAGTGGATAGAAACAGGGAAGATCACTGTTGCTTTAATTCCTCAGTCACAGAAGACAGTGGAGAATCAGAGTCTGACCTGCTGGAAGGTTACAAAGAATTATACAAGGACTGGGAGAAACGAGCTCACCAAGTTACATTACTTGGAAAGGCAAACGAGATGCTGAAGAAGGCCAATGAAGAACAGAAGGATTGTATTATAAGACTGGAAAGTTTGTTAAGTAAGAAAGACATTGAGATCGAAGGATTAAAAGAGCAGCTCACTCAAGCCAATGAAACCATGGCTAAATGGAACTCAAGTCAACAAAAAATGGATGAAATGCTCAATTCAGGTAAGTCTTCTAAGTCAGGTATTGGTTTTGTACCAAAGATATTTGTGAGAGAGGGTGAAGGTACATCTGAACCTAAACAGCCTACACAAAATTTTCAAAACCCAAATTTCTTTGAAAAACCCAAATCCAGGAAGAAAAATTTTGTGTGTCATTTTTGTCATAAGCCTAGTCATATTCAACCATTCTGTTTTCTGAAAAAGGCTATTTATGAGGAAGAATTAAGGTAGGCTTTCTTGGTTAAAAACCTGATACAACATCGAATGCAACAACCAATGCAACAACATTGGAAGTCACATTCGAAGCTACATCAGAAATCACATTCACAGAAACAGCAACCTAAAACCTTTAAACAGATGTGGGTTCCCAAAGGCAGTAATAACAAAGGTAAATCCAAATACTGTGAACCATTTGACATATGTCCTGGTGCAAAATGGTCTGATGATGAAAAATGTAATGTAACCTTCACATCTTTGAAGTCTCATATAGCTGGGTCATGGTACTTTGATAGTGGTTGCTCTAGACATATGACAGGTTCTATTGAGAATTTGAAGGACTATATAAGTGTCAATGGTGGTTCTGTGACTTATGGAGGAGGTGCCAAAGGTAAGATAATTGGCAAAGGAACCTTGAATGTTGATGGCCTTCCAAATCTCACCAATGTCTATCATGTGGAAGGGCTTAAAACCAACTTGATCAGTATAAGTCAATTATGTGATGATGACCTTCAAGTAAGGTTTGATAAAAATTCCTGTGAAGTTTTTGATCAAACTAACAAGTGTCTTCTGACAGGTACTAGATTATCTGATAATTGTTATATGTTCAACAATGGCCAAACATGTCACAAAGCTAGTCTTGACATTACAGATCTTTGGCATCAAAAACTAGGACATATGAGTTTTCGTAAGCTCCATGAGCTTGTGAAACATGATGCTGTGAAAGGATTGCCAAGCTTGGATAAGAACTACACAAAGGTATGTGGACCTTGTCAGAAAGGTAAGCAAATCAAGGCTTCTCACCTTCCCATATCTCAGTGTTCCACATCTAGGTGCCTTGAGATGATTCATACAGATCTCATGGGTTCCATTGAAGTAGAGAGTCTAAGAAAGAAAAAGTACACTTTTGTTTGTGTTGATGATTTTTCAAGATACACATGGGTAATTTTCTTGAGAGAAAAATCTGAGACTTTTGAGGCTTTTAAAATTTGGTACACCCGTGTTATGAACTTGTATGATCTAAAGCTTATTAAAATTAGATCAGATCATGGAACGGAATATGAAAATTCCTTCTTTTCTAGCTACTGTGCCTCAAATGGCATATCCCATGAGTTCTCTGCTCCCAAAACTCCACAACAAAATGGAGTGGCGGAAAGAAATAATAGGACACTTCAAGAAATGGCAAGAGTCATGTTGAGCTCTAAAAATTTGGCAAAAAGGTTTTGGGCCGAAGCTTTGAACATAGCCTGTCATATTGGTAATAGGGTCTTCTTGAGACCAGGTAGTACCATGACACCTTATGAAATCTTGCTAGGAAAGAAACCAACCTTAAAATATTTTCATGTTTTTGGGTGTGTGTGCTATCTTCTCAATGATAGAGATCATCTTTCTAAATTTGATTCTAAAAGTGACAAGTGTGTTTTCATGGGCTACTTCACTAATAGTCGTGCATACATAGTCTTTAATCTTAGGACTAAGACTATCATGGAGTCTATGAATATTGCCTTTGATGATCTAACGGATCTTGGCCACAAAACCATTGAAGATGATGTTTCAGGTATTCTTGATTTTGGAGATTCACAGCTCGTAACATGTATCGAAACCAAACTCAGTAGTCGTCGACAAAACCTGCATATCCAGGAAATCTAGCGGATGTGATTCAGAATGTGACACCCAATGTAGTTCTGAATGTAGCTACATCAGAAGCTACATCGGAAGCTACATTGAAGCAGAATTTGGCGTATGCTCGTAACAAGCGAGATTCATCCGGTTTGATGATCACGAGCATGATGTTCCCAGCAAAATTCAGAAAGTGCATCCCACTTCACAAATCATAGGTAATGTACATGATGGGGTGTCAACAAGAAGAAAAGGTAAGGTAGACTATAGAAAACTTGTTTGCTTGTCTACTCTAGAATATGAAGAAATTCATGCCTCTTGTTTTGTGTCTTCCATTGAACCCAAGAATGTACATGAAGCTTTAAAAGACGAGTGTTGGATAAATGCCATGCAAGAAGAACTTGATCAATTTACTAAAAATGATGTTTGGTATCTTGTTCCTAGACCCACTTCTGTGAATGTTATTGGAACAAAATGGATTTTCAAAAACAAATCAAATGAAGTGGGAGAAATAATAAGAAACAAAGCAAGACTTGTGGCTGAAGGGTATACACAGGTGAGGGGGTGGATTTTGATGAAACCTTTGCTCCTGTTGCCCGCATTGAGTCCATACGTCTGCTTCTTGCCATTGCATGCTTTCTTGATATTACTCTTCAACAAATGGATGTGAAGAGTGCTTTTTTAAATGGTATTCTTGAAGAAGAAGTTTTTGTGGAACAACCGAAAGGATTTGAGGACCCCCATAAACCCAATCATGTTTTTAAGTTAAAAAAGGCCATGTATGGTCTCAAACAAGCTCCTAGAGCTTGGTATGGGAGACTTACAAACCATCTTTTGAAAAGTGGGTTTAAAAGGGGAGAGGTGGACAAAACTCTCTTTATTCAAAAACAAGATAAACACATTTTGATAGCACAGATTTATGTTGATGACATTGTGTTTGGATCCACCTCCAAGTCCTTGGAAAAAGAATTTGTAAATTGCATGACTTCCACTTTTGAGATGAGTATGGTAGGGGAATTGACTTTTTTCTTGGGAATTCAGATAAAACAGTTGCATGTAGGGATGTTCATATCTCAAGCCAAGTATGCTCTTAACTTGGTGAAGAAATTCAATCTTGAAAATGGAAAACAGAAGAAAACCCCTATGGGTACATCCAATAAACTTTGCAAAGATGAAAAGTCTGAAAGTGTTGACCATACATTGTATAGGAGCATGATAGGAAGTCTGTTGTATTTGACTGCCACCCATCCAGACATCATGTATAGTGTGTGCTTGTGTGCTAGGTATCAAGCAAATACTAAAGTCTCTCACTTGAAAGCTGTCAAAAGAATAATTAGGTATGTTGGTGAGACTTGTGCTATGGGTTTGTGGTACACAAAACACACTAATATCAATCTTGTTGGTTTTAGAGATGTTGATTGGGCTGGCAGTGTTGATGACATGAGGAGTACTTCTGGTGGGTGTTTCTATTTGGGAAACAACTTGATCTCTTGGTTTAGTAAAAAGCAAAATTGTGTTGCCCTCTCCACAGCTGAGTCTGAATACATTGCTGCTGGTAGTGGATGTACACAACTCTTATGGATGAATCAAATGATCAAGGATTATGGCTTACACAGTAATGTATTAACCATGTATTGTGACAACACTAGTCATAAGTATAGCAAAGAATCATGTTCAATACTCTAGAACAAAGCACATTGATATAAGACACCATTTTATTAGAGACTTGGTTGAACAAGGTATTATTTGCATTAAACATGTAGGAACAGAAAATCAATTGGCTGATATTTTCACTAAGAGTCTAGATTTTGAGAGATTTATAAATCTTAGGAAATCTCTTGGTATGTGTGCCATGTGACCCTTCATTTATATATATATATAAAAATTTAGGCATCTTGCATTGAGTTTTTAGGAGGGCACACTAGTCTCATTCTTTATGTCTTAGTACCTTTGTTTGTTGTCCTAGATTTTCATTCAAAATTTGTTGTGATTTTTTTTGTTCTGATTCTCCTCACTCTCTCCCTAAAATATTGTTGCAATTGAAAAATCTTAAGTCCACAAAGGAAAGAGCTACCTTTTGAAATTTTGGGATGCAACAATTTATCTTGGTACTATGGAACTTAGGTTCTCATGGGTATCTTGAGAAAATTGACTCCCCTCAATAGAAAAAGTGTGAAAGCTACCTAACGGAAAAAAGCTACCTATGAACAAGGTTGTAGCACTTTTCTTTTGGGACTATGAATCCTCGGATTTCATGGGTTGATCAAAAAGCAAAGTGGCTTCCCTTGGTAAATAGTGTGAAAGGTTCCTAGTCGCATGTTGTGAATATGCTTGAAATAAAGTAAAGCTATTCTCCTAGGGAAATAAAGTACCTATGGTTTTTGTGGGAGTTGAGTGCTGATTTGGTGACCAAAAGATGAGAAAGTGTACATAAAATCACAACTTTGGCGAATGTATCTTCCAATGCAGCTACATTGGGAACTGCATTCAGATGATCTAGACATTTATCACATGTGTGTGACTGCATTGGTTTTATGTTCTTGTCATTTGATAGGCATAATTTCTAGGTCATAATCAGTTTTTGATCATATTAGCCTATTGATCTTTTGTACTATCTCAGATTAAGTGCAATCTATATACCAATGTACTCCATGTTGCAATTTATGTGGTTGTCTAATCTGTGTAGTGTTCATGAGTTCTTGATCCAGATTATGCTTACTGATTGACTATTTAGTAGTGTGACAATTTTGGTTAGTTAAGTGTTGCGTTTGTTCAAAATCTTTGCTAATTTTAAAATTCAAAGATTCAAAAATAAGATTGGTTGTTATTCACTCTCTCTTAACTCCACCTATTTCTCATGACAAAATCAGATTTTCTATCTCTCTCTTAAATGTGATTTGGTCAATATTTGATTTATCATCTAAATTCAAAATCTGGTTGTTGTATTATCATAGTCTCCTCCTATTCCCTAATTATTTGTGACTAACGGCTAATTGCACTTAGTGGGAGTTATTAGTGTGCTTTTCAGGTGGCTGGTCTCCAATACCTTCTACACATCTCTTCCTCATCAATTCCTAATAGGTGTGTTGCCGAAGCTTGTCCTCTCCAAAATCTTTCTTCATCTTTTTCTCTCTGATTGCCTCATCGATAATCCTATGGCTTCATCATCCACATCTGCATCTGCATCTGAGAATTTTGCGCAGAATCCCTCAGTTGATGTAGCTTCCAATGAAGGTACATCGACCCCAATCTCTTCTCCTGAAAATCTCGAATCTACAATAGTTGTTGCCCAGCCTCTTCCGGAACCCCTTACTGTTATTCTTCCAGGAGAGAAGGGGAATGCCATCGATATGGATAATCCCGTTGACTTATCTGGGTTGCCCCAAATTGGGAACCCTAGCACAAGGTGGTCAAAGCGACTGATAGGTATTCCTACAAATTACGAGAATCCAAGTGAGGAAGACATTGCA
The DNA here is from genome assembly GCA_013146195.2 of Codonopsis lanceolata. Taxonomy (NCBI): domain Eukaryota; kingdom Viridiplantae; phylum Streptophyta; class Magnoliopsida; order Asterales; family Campanulaceae; genus Codonopsis; species Codonopsis lanceolata. The sequence continues at coordinate 3,104,357 of CM028379.1, forward strand.
AGTGCCAAGAAACACAAGGTATCTCCTGGCATATTTGAAGAACCCTTGCCAGTAGATAGTGATTCAGACGACGAGGATTTTGAAGCTGAAACAGGGTCTATTCCTGCCGCTCAAGCTTCTGTTTCCAAACCTGCTTCTTCAACCTTTGTTCCAGCTGTAGAAGATGTGGCCGACGAGGAATACCCGATTCCTTCACCTCGGGTAGTTTTCCAAACCTATTCTCCAACAAATGTCAAGGGATCTTCAGACAACGGGTTTGGTTCACCTTCAGCTTCCAATGCCGACATTAGCTTTTCTAGATGAACAACGCACTCTGGCTGATTTCTTGGTTCAAATGAAGTTTGCATCTACTCAAAGGTCTCCTCAAACTTCACCTCCTCCGGCTACAAATTTGGCTCAGTCATCAAGCTCTTCCGAGTTTGATAATAGTTCAAACAAGGATCTTTCTAGTAAGGAAGCAACCCCAGCAGATAGTGATGAGAGCGAAGAGGCTCCTATTCGTTTCACAAGAAGTAGAGCTTCAACTGCCAATGTAGCTACCAATGTAGCTACATCCAGAGCTACAAAGGTCTCTGCATCCTCTTCTGATATTGTTGGTAAACCCTTTTCTGCAAAATTTCTTTCCAAAGCTGCTTCAATTAGGTATAATACTTCTAGAAAAATAGTTGATGAAAGAGTTATTCCTTCTGCTGAACTAATCAAGCAGAATTTGAGTCAATTTTTCATGGATAAAAGGACTGTTAGGCACTCTCTCTTCTGCCACACCATATTTTCGAGATCTCATCTATGAGTTTTATGAAAATCTTGAGAAGAAAATTAATTTTGTGTCTGACCCCAAATTCAAAAAAAATTTGTTCGTGGCAAATGACACCAGTTTTCCTCCTCCCTCATTAATAAGTTGTTCAACACTCTTGAAATTGGCCCTTTTTCAATGACATCTGACCTACACATGTGTGCACTTGAACTCACTGGGGGTATTTTGCATAGATGGCCTGGGAAAGGTTCTAATATAAGCACCTCTCAATTGTCTTCTCTATATGCCATTATGCACAAAATATGTTGTGCAAACTGGGCTCCCACAACAAACACCAACACCCTAACAGAAGAACATGCAAAAGTGTTGTATCAAATAGGAACTAGTAAACCCTTTGATTTTGGGATTTTGCATTCAGAAAAATCATTTCTCTTGCTGAATCTGAAGGTGATAAAAGGTCCCTTATCTTTCCTTCTTTGAACTACAAAATTCTAGTATCTCAGGGATTTACCCTAGCTGCTGGAACAAGGCTTAGTCCTGTCCTTGAGCCTCTTCATATTTCTGCTAAACTCCTAAAAGGGGACAGGATTGTCAATCTGCCCTTAGCCTATCCATATTCCCCTGTTTTTTAGATCCCTCTTCTTGTGTTCCTGGTCCATCAACATCTCAACCTTCTACCCAGGCTATCCCCAATGTTACTGGCAATGCAGCTACATCAGCTGCTTCATCCCTGCCTATCTCAGTTGATCCTTCTGCTCCTATATCTATTACCTTCATAACTGCTCAGCTGGCTATGGTTAATTCACAATTAGCCATTCTGTCTTCTCAAACCTCTCTCCTCCAGTCCTTGGCAGCTCAGTATTCCTCCTGGCTAGCTTTACATTCTAGCCAAATAGGGGGTGATGCTCCAAGTGTTCCTGTTTCAAGCGGTCATGCTACTACTACTACTCCTGTTCCTGAGGTTGCTGCTCATGATGTCTCTGAACTTGAACCTGCTGTTGCTGTGGAAACAGCTGCTGAAGAAGAATGATGAAGATGTTTGTTTGTTGGTTGTTGTAATCAAAACAATATTTTATGTTGGTCCGTAATAAGTCTCTTAAACTGCTTTCTTCTTGTCTCTTAACTGCTTGATGGAATTCTTAGCTGCTTATGGATATTGCATACAGTTTTTGTTGTCCAATATTATTTCTGTATGATTCATATGTTCAAAGGGTGTTTCTAGGTGTTTCTCTCTAACAAATGCAGGTTGAAGTTTGTGCTGATAATGGCAACACTTGTCATAATATTTGACAAGGAATGCTCAACAAAGGGGGTGATTGTAAGGGTAAAATAGGTCATGCCTATTTTAATTCTTATTTCCCCTTTCATGGTAAAATTCATATTTGACAAGTTTTGGTATTTTTGGTATCTACATCTTTAATTAGATTTTGTCTTCCTTGGACCTTAAGTTTAGGCATTATATTTGGAAACATAATCTTGTTATGAATCCTCTTTCAACCGGGTATTTAGTCTTCTTCATTATATGGTAATAAAATCTAGGAGTTTGGTAAGTAGATTTTATTCCCTTTCTCTAATCTTTGTCCTTGTAGAAGACGGATTGTTTTCTTGTGTGTAGGAAATCTCGCCATTATATAAAAGGAGCTAGGACACGGCTGAAGATACAGAGATTGAGAGAGAAAACCTAAGGCAAAAGCTGTGTGCAGAAACTTTTTATCTTCCTGTAAAGTTTTAGGAAGTTGTTTTGTTTCTTCCCACGTTTAGTATACTTGTTTTCTGTGGGGTTTTTGGTCTCCAAGACTTGTTGTCTTGTGAGAGTATTTTGTTTGGTGATTTCACAATAGTTTTTTGTAAAACGATTAATCTTTTTAGTGAAATCTTTGTGGCCTTGAGGCTAGGTCTATAAGCATAGTCTTGTAGGTCGTTTTTGGTAAACTTTTGTGTTCTATTTATTGTCTGATTGATTTGTCTTCCGCTGTTTTGATTATTTTGACCATTGTGACTTCCATTGTAGCTACATCGGCAGCTACATTGGAAACTACATTGGTTTCTCTTGAGAATCATAACTATTGTGTTCTTTCAAAGCCTATAACGACTTTAGGGTTTCAAGCACAAGCAAGCAAGAAAACGAAAGAACTTAAATTTTTATTCAAAAGCTGCTGAATTAATGTTTAAGATGGTATTTAAATACCCTAACAGACCAAACTCTAAAAGGAAAAGAATAAATAAAAATGACGAAAAAACCCTAAAAACTTATGTGGCCCAAAACAGTATGTTAATAGCGTTTTTTCGACTTCATGCGAACATCTCACCGGGTTCCACCCTATGAATCTTGTAGATCTCGTCGAGAGCTTCGATTTGATATGAGGTGGGCCTCGTAATTCATCCAGACTCAAAAGTTACACTCCATTAAAGATCTGCCGACCGTTAAGTGATTTCAGCTAGTGCTTAACGGAAACTAACGAAAAACTACGAAGCAACCAACCGACCTAACTTTCAGAAATTGTCGCTAGCCCCCCTTAATTAACTTCGAACTCTTCCCTAACGCTTTGCTCAAATATGTCTCAACCACTTTTTCTACATCAATTAGTATGAATATCACATTGAAATAGAATGTAAGAACTGTAACAATATTAGTATGGCGGTTCAGTTCTAATTTATTTCGTCTTTAGCATACCTCTAGATCTTTCGTGGTGAATGAAGAGACAATCAAAGTAAGAGAAACTAAACTCACCGTAGAGTTTGACGTCACTATCTATAGGTGGAAGATTTGATGGGAATAAAATAGTGAAGCAGAGGAAGAGGGTCAAAGAATTAAAGACATGTGGTTTAGGAATAGTGAAACAGAGACGGATAATTAAATCGCAGGGTTTTTTCTTCAAGATCTTCATTGACCATTTTAACCTTTCAATGTTTTGGCAAGTGATCTTATTAAAATTGAGAGATCTTATTAAATTTTGATTCAACGGTGCGTATGCTAGAGTTGATATAATTACTACCAGCTCTATCTTGTAATATCATTTGTCTTTCATTCAAGAGTAGCTATGCAATGTCCGAGAAAAAATTTGTTGCTTCTTGGACAAAATTTGAGTCGCGATGCATTTTCTTTTTAAATCGAGATGCATCAATTTTGAATAGTGCGCAACGAATTTCAATCGTGATGCATTGCAATGTAATGAAAATGACTGTTACAAAATTTGATCGTGATGTACGAATCATGCATCACGATGCATGATTTTGAATCACGAAGCATGACCTACATTTTTGTGCGCGTATTCGGTCATTAAGGACCTAGTCGACATTTTGTCCAAAAATATCTTTTATTGGTTTTAAAAAAAGAATAATATGTACTGTAACCAAAAACAGAAATGAGAAAGATATGCAGAGCTACTCAGCTTCAATAATTCTCATATACATTACAAATTGTTTTACTAACATTACTCTATGCAATTTCAAGTACCCATCTACCGTTTAATGTCCTTTTCTATCTCCTGTTATTACTCAATCCTTCCAAACACAAATGGTTTCAGTAACACAACGAACCAAGTGAACTGAATAGCTTAAAACATCATACGTAAAGGGTAGCTTTACAAATCCCTTTGAACTGGTAATAGAAAGGCTCATAGTACTTAAGGATACAGTATGTCAGTATCAATAGAAAGGCAAAATGTTATACTCCCTCCGTCCCTAAATAATCGTCCTAGTTGACCCGGCGTACAGTTTAAGAAAAAACAATTAACTTGATTATTTATATTGGTTTAATGTGTAGTTTCCTTTAAAATTCATGTGTATGTGGCTCATAATTAAAGTAAAGTGAAAAAGTAAGGGTAAGGTGGTAAAAGTGATGTTCTAAAAAGGTAAGTTTCAAAGTGGACAATTATTTTGGGACGAACAAAAAAGAAAAGGAAGACGACAATTTAGGGACGGAGGGAGTATTGATTTTCTTTTCAAATCCCTTTGAGCTGGTATCTGCTTAGCTAACCAACTGAGAGCGTTTTTGGTACTATGAAATCCTATTAAAATGGAATGCATATTTATTTTAGCACTTAGCTAATTCCACTAGTTTGTGTGGTCCGTACGTATGCCAACCAAAAAGGAAAGTCCATTCCGTGTGGCTGTCTATTGATCTAGACAGAAATTAGAAAGAGCATTCCGAACCGCCTCTTGGACTATGGATTGGTTTTTCACTCGTTCCTTGGTACCCAACAATCACATTGTTATTTTCGTTAAGTTTTCCATTCCCTAAACCATCCTATATTTGTAGCCAACAAAAGAATGAAACAGACAAATCCTATTCCATCTTAGTTTCCATATTTAGCATTAGCTTCATTCCATTCTTAGTTTCTACTCTGATCCACTCTTGTGTACCAAATGTGATTTATTCTAGGAGTTGAGATCTTCTGTATTATTGTAGGCAAACACTTAAGAAATACGGTGGTACATGTATTTATGTAAGACGGATCCCTTTGACTGGTCCACCGAGTGTTGGTGGATTGAGCTATAAAAAATTGAAATTTTGTCTTATTAATTGATACAGGCTGGAAACAGAGAAAGGAAATGAGCAACAGAGAATGCCAAACTCGACTTCCAAGTTGGGAACAAGGAAATGAAAACTCTATTCTCAATTTTCAAAAACAAAATAATTCAAAACTCCTGTCCCCTTCTAACCTCAAAACACAAAATATTTATAGGCTACAATTGCTTAAAGATTCAATGGACATAAAGAAAACTAAAAGAAAACTTTCAAGCTTCCCGAGGTTCCTTGATCTGTAGCAGTCACTTTGAAGGCTGCACGGTACAATGAACTTTCACTACATCATCCTCTCAAGGTGGTAAAGAAATCGAATCAGAGTTAAGATCATTTTCTCCATGATAGGGGTCAGATCTCGAACATTGAACGTCAGATGAATATGTATATGTGCTGGTAGCTCAACCCTGTAGGCGTTATCATTTATTTTCTACAACACTCGACAAGGACCAATCTTCTTTTCCTTGAGTTTTTTTATGTACCAGCCGGAAATCTCTCTTTCTTAAAATAGACCCAAACGAGGTCATTTTCTTCTAGGATTTGAACTCGTCGATGAATATCAACATCATCTTTGTAGGACTTGTAGATTTGTTCGACCTTCTTCTTCACTTCTTCTTGGATTCTTTCTAGATACATAATAAAATCCTCAACCTTCTTGTTAGAACTTGTCACTCCTGCAAGATCGAGATAATGATTTGGATTCTGCCCATAAACAATTTCAAACGGAATTTTCCCGGTAGAACGATTAACCACAAAATTGTAAGCAAACTCAGCTCTGGATAGAGCAGTATCCCATTGTTTTGGCCTCTTCGAAGCAAATTCCCCAAAGTGTGGTTAACAACTTCAGTCTGCCCATCAGTTTATGGATGATAGGCACTATTATAAAGCAAGCTAGTCCTTAATTTCTTCCATAAGCTTCTCCAAAAATGGCTGAGAAACTTCGTATCACGATCAGATACGATACTCTTGGGAAGGCTGAAGGATTGAGAATTGGTCAATCAATCATGAAAGAAAAGCTGGAAGAAAGAATATGAACTTGAAGAAGAAAATTTGGAGAGAAGAGAGATTGTATTTCTGATAATTCGTATTGTGTCTTACAATGATGAGAAAACATACATTTATATGAGGAATGGAAGAAAAATATCTATTAACAAACTAACAAACTGAATCTAGCTGTGTAACAGCTTCAATTCAACAGAATGCAACAACTTCCAGAAAGATACACTCGACACCCTTGTATTTCTGTAGAAGGACACTCGGTTCCCCTGAATGGGAATAATTGATAATAACTGTCATCTACATCTTTCACTCGACACCCTTAGATTCTTGTATTTATTCACTCGACACCCCTGAATTCTGTGAGGTTGAAGTTATATCATCCTGCTGCTTTGCCTTTGATGTAGCAGGTGAATGTTCTTCATTTGTGTCTCCTTCATCATTTACTTCTTCATCATTTATAGCCCCCCTCAAGCCCAAAGGATGAAACAAGTTGAAGACATTGAGCTTGATAAGAAAGAACCTCAAAGCAGGAGATGTCAAGGCCTTGGTAAACACATCAGCTAGTTGGAACCTAGTAGGAATATACCTAGGTGAAATAATACCAGCCAGAATCTTATCCCTCACCAAGTGACAATCAATTTCAATGTGTTTTGTTCTCTCATGAAAAACTGGATTAGAAGCCAAACTAACATCTCCTTGATTGTCACAGTGCACAGGAACAGGAGTAAGATTGTTGACACCAAAGTCTCTAAGTAAAGACAGTAACCAAGTGATTTCACAGGCTGCATTAGCTAAGCTCCTGTACTCAGCTTCACAAGAGGATCTAGAAACAATGCCTTGCTTCTTGGCCTTCCATGAGATTAAAGAAGAACCAAGCATAACACAATAGCCAGATAAGGATCTTCTAGTCATTGGACAGGAAGCCCAATCAGCATCACAGTAGACCTGAAAAGAGATAGAGCTTGAAGAAGAATAAAGAAGCCCTTGGCCTAGAGACCCTTTAAGGTATCTGACCAATTTTAATGCAGCCTCCTAATGAGGGACCCTAGGATAGGAGAGAAACTGACTTAGGATGTGGACATCATAAGTAATTTCAGGTCTTGTGATGGACAAATAGATAAGCCTGCCAATGAGTCTTCCATATCTGGAGAAATCAGGCAATTTAGAAACTTTGTCAGCAGCTAAACCATGACTTTGTTTCATAGGAATCTTGGAGGCTTTAGCAGATAGAAAGCCCACATCTGAAACAATCTCAAGAGTATACTTCCTCTGATGAAGACAAATCCCTGCTGCAGATCTGGCAATTTCTATGCCTAAGAAATATTTCAAAGCCCCTAGATCCTTAATGCTAAAGTGAGCATGCAGATGAGCTTTGACTGCAGAAATAGTGGAAGGATCAGATCCAGTAATTAGGATATCATCTACATAGACTAGTATGGCAGTGAAGGAGTTTGACTTGGATAAAGTGAATAGGGTATGATCATTTTTGGAGGCCTGAAAACCATAGACAAGCAGGGCAGCAGTAAGTTTGGTGTACCATTGTCTTGGAGCCTGTTTAAGGCCATAGAGAGACTTAAGCAGCCTACAGACAAGAGGAGTGGAAGAATTGGGAACGGGCAGACCAGGAGGAGGCTTCATATACACTTCTTCATCTAGATCTCCATGAAGAAAAGCATTAGATACATCCATTTGTGATAAGTGCCAGCCCTTAAAAGCAGTGAGAGCCAAAAACACCCTAACAGTGGTCATCTTTGCCACATGTGCAAATGTCTCAAAGTAGTCCTCTCATTCAGTCTGTGTAAAGCCCTTGGCTACCAGCCTAGCCTTATATTTGTCAAGACTGCCATCTGCCTTATATTTCACCCTGAAAAACCCATTTGCAACCCACTGCCTTCTTGTGAGGATGAAGTTCCTGCAGCTGCCAAGTATTATTCAGTTCTAAGGCATTCAGTTCTGCAGTCATGGCCTGACACCAGTTAGGATCTTTCAAGGCTTGAGAGTAAGTAGTTGGTTCAGTGATAGAAGAGATATTACATATATAAGAAAAATAAGAAGGAGAAATAGGAGAATAGGAGATGGGAGAGGACACACCTGAGAAGCAAGTGGAGTTGATAAATGTGGATGGAAGACCTGTATAATCTTTGAATTTACATGGAATATGCTTTACTCTAACAGGCCTAGATGTATTGTTCTCAGAGACATGGACTGACTGGAAGTTGGTAGAAGATTGAGGAGAAGACTCAGGAATGGAAGCAGACTCAGGAACAGACTCAGGAATATATATAGGCTCAGATGGAGACATAGGTTCAAGTATGGAGGTAGGCTCAAGGAAAGGGACTGATTCAGGAAGTGAAGCAGACTTAGGTATGGTTGGAGACTCAGGTTCAGGGATGGAAGCAAACTGATTTGGAATGGAAGATGTAGAGGGAAATAGAGGAGTAGAAGGAAGGATATGAGAAGGAGAAGGAGTATTAGAGGCAGATGGATTGGAAGTTGGAATTTCAACAAAAGGAAGTGATGACCCTGATGAAGTAGGAATGATTGGGGTAAACATAGGAATGGTAGACTCTGAGGTGAGATAGGGAGCATATTTATAAGGGAAGTTCTCTTCATAAAAATAAACATCCCTAGAAAATATAATTTTATGAGCATGTAGATCATACAATTTATATGCCTTTTGCCATAAGGATATCCTAAGAAGATACATTTGGTTGCTCTTGGTGAAAATTTGTCTCTATGAGATTTTAAAGTGGAAGCAAAGCAAAGGCAGCCAAAGGTTTTGATATGAGAGTAGGTAGGAGGTTGGTTGAGAAGCATTTCATAGGGAGTTTTGTAAGATAGAATAGGGGTACGTGTTCTATTAATGAGATAAGTTGCAGTAAGGATACATTCTCCCCAGAATTTTATTAGTAAATGAGCTTGGAATCTTAATGCCCTGGCAACATTAAGCAAGTGTCTATGCTTTCTCTCAACCCTACCATTTTCCTGTGGGGTTTCTACACATGAACTTTGATGTTAATGCCAAGTGATGTAAGAAAGGAGGAAAGGGTGGTGTTGAAAAATTCTGAACCATTGTCAGATCTGATGGCTTTAATAGAGGTATTAAACTGTGTTTGGACCATTTTTAGAAATGTTTGAATATATGTGAGAATCTGAGTTTTAGAAGAGAGTAAATAAGTCCAAGTAGTTCTTGAAAAGTCATCAACTATAGTGAGAAATGAATTAAATCCATTATAATTTTTATGATGGTATGGTCCCCACACATCACAATGAATAAGGGAGAATGGAATAGAGGCATGACTATGACTTATTGGAAAGGGAATACGACATTGCTTAGCCAAATGACATACATCACAGATAATGTTCAAGTTCTTATCATTACAATCAATAGGGAAGTGTTTCAAGGATTGAAAAGGAGTATGACCTAGTCTAATATGCCAAAGTTTAGCAGAATTAGAATGAAGTACAGAAGCTGAGACATTAGGCTGCACGCAGATGATATTCCATGTAAACTCAATTTGTATAGGCCTTTATCCATTTTACCAATACCCTTAAAGCTCCTGTGGACTAAGTCCTGAAATAGGCAATAAGAAGGTAAGAAGGTTAAAGAACAGTTACTGTGAGAAGTAAGTTTACTCACTGATAACAGTTAAAGGAGAATGCAGGTACACACAAAACATTATAAAGTGTAATACCAAGAGGAAGATTAACCTGACCAATATGTGTGACTGAAGCTGTAAAACCATTAGGAAGAAATATGATAGAAGGAAAGGGCTTAGGATCAACAAGTAAATGAAATGAAGAAACAATATGGTCAGTAGCTCCAGAATCAATGATCCATTCTAGCTCATTACATGCAGCATTGAATTGAGTAGAACTTATAAAACTTGGAGTTGTAAAACACTTACCAGCCACTTGTTTAGCAGAGGGAGTACATGAGGAAGAACAACTTTGATTGATCATATGCAGGAGTTTATTGTAGTGATCTTGAGACATGGAAACATTTCCATCTCCACTATCATTCACATCAGATTGAGATGCAGTAGCAGCATTTACATGAGTACCTTGAACAGAAGAATTAACAGTAGATTTGGTCTTCAAGTTCTTTGGCATCTTAGCTGGATCTGGCTTGATGCCATGCAACTTGTGCCAGTCAGGAAATCCTAGTAAAAAGAAGCAACTGGTTTTTGTGTGTCCTGTACCTCCACAGTGATCACAAATCAAATTCCCTTTAAGAGTTCTTCTTTTGCCATTTCCAGTAGAGCCTTTATTACCACTTCCACTGGTGTTATATCCTTTGTTATTTCCAGGTAAGTTTTTAGCAAACAAAGCAGTTGACACATTGGAATCTATAATCACTGAATTTGGTATTTGTAATATAAAGCATTCTTTGATTCTCTCATCTTTCATTAACAAGGACAGACATGTACTTATGTTAGGAAGAGGAGTCATGGCAAGTATAGTGCTTCTAATTCCAGAATATGATTCATTTAAACCAATCAGGAATTGAGTGACTTTTTGAATCTGGTTATACTCCTCCATCTTTTTAAGCATGCCACAGGAACAAGAACATACACACTTAGGCATGTTGCTTGCCTCTTCAAATCCATCCCAAATAGATCTGAATTTAGTGAAGTAGGCAGTAATGGACATATTTCCTTGTTGTAAATTCATCATTTCTTTCTTAATTTGAAATATTTGAGTACCATTCCCTTGAGTAAAACGACATTCCAAGTCATCCCAGATTTCCTTGGCTGTTTTAAAATAAACCAGGCTTGCACTGATCTCAGGAGAAATGGCATTTAAAAGCCAAGAGATTAACATATCATTGCACCTTTGCCAATGAGATATGTATTTCGAATTCAGATTAGGTTTCTTGTGAATACAAGTGACATAACCAAGTTTCAATTTGAAAGAAAGAGCTATTATCATAGCTCTTTTCCATTGATTGTAATTTGTATTAGTGAGGACATGAGTGACCAAACTCATCCCTGGATGGTCATTTGGATGCAAGTATAATGGATGTGAAGCAGGAATAAAAAGGTGTACCTCAACTGATTCATATTCATCTACTTCTTCAAATGTTTGCTCTTGTGAAGAGTTTGATTTCTGTGAAGAATCTGACTTATGCTGTGATTCTTCAATGTTTTGATTATCTCCGGACATTCTCAATGAATTTCCCTAATTATTTATGATTTCAGGCATACAATTGAAGTTTGATTTAGAATGCAGAAGCATGAAATGCTTTGATACCATGAAGGATTGAGAATTGGTCAATCAATCATGAAAGAAAAGCTGGAAGAAAGAATATGAACTTGAAGAAGAAAATTTGGAGAGAAGAGAGATTGTATTTCTGATAATTCATATTGTGTCTTACAATGATGAGAAAACATACATTTATATGAGGAATGGAAGAAAAATATCTATCAACAAACTAACAAACTGAATCCAGCTGTGTAACAGCTTCAATTCAACAGAAGCAACAACTTCCCGAAAGATACACTCAACACCCTTGTATTTCTGTAGAAGGACACTCAATTCCCCTGAATGGGAATAACTGATAATAACTATCATCTACATCTTTCATTCGACACCCTTAGATTCTTGTATTTATTCACTCGACACCCCTGAATTCTGTGAGGCTGAAGTTATATTATCATGCTACTTTGCCTTTGATGTAGCGGTGAATGTTCTTCATCTGTGTCTCTTTCATCATTTACTTCTTCATCATTTATAAAGGCCATGAAGTTTAACAACTTCCTTGAAATAAAGGTCAGCAACGTATGAAGCATCCATGGTTTTTTTTTTTTTTTTGCACGACATGAAATGATCCATCTTTGAAAATTGATCAACCACAAAGAAAATTGAGTCAAAACCCTTTTTGTGTCCTTGGTAGCCCGACAACAAAATCCATGCTAACAGCTTCCCAAGGAATATTAGGAATAGGTAATGGAGTGTACACACCAGTGTTTTGACTTTGCCTTTACACCTTTGGCATATGCGACACCTCTTCACAAATTTTGCCACTTCTTAATTTAGAGTAGGCCAGAAATACTTTTCCTTAATCAGCAACAATGTTTTATCTCTTCCAAATTGCCCACCAAGACCACCACAATGTAATTATTTGATGATGTATTCTCTAAGAGAACAATGAGGAATGCACAACCTTGTCCCTTTGAAAAGAAAATCATCAAGTAGGAGATAATCTCCGTAATTACCTTCCTTGCATTTCTGATAAGCTTCTTTAAAATCAATATCTTCCACATACATTTCTCTTATGCTATCGAATCCTTTCATTTGGATACTCATAGCATTCAACAATGCAACCTGTCGGCTAAGCGTATCAACCACTTTATTAAGTTTTCCACTCTTGTCTCAACATAAAAGTGTATTCTTGCAAGAATGATACTGACGGGTGTCAAACCGTCAAAATTAATTTTTCCTTTTTCCCAAATAACGAGTATAGGGTAGTAGGGATCGTATCCACAGGGAACGTCGAATTTACTTCTCTTAAGAATTTTTTTTAGTAACCAAAACCAAGATTTTTGCTTAACTAACTAACTAAACTCGAATGAAGTAAAATATGAATTTTTATAAACTTATAGAAAGAAAACAATAACTAAATTAAATTCAATGCTGATAAAGGTCCAGTTAATGAACTGAAGCAATTCCAAAAATTAGCTACTGATCATCCACTCCAACTCGACTCAATTGACTGCAATTAAACCAGTTATAGTTGTTGACAAACGCCTAACACCCAATTTCTCCTTACGGATTCAATAATTAGGAGAAGCTCGCTAATTATACTCTAATCAAAAGACAACCCTCGAAACGCTCGAAAGATTTAATGTTTTGACAGCTTTAAGATAAGAGAAACCCGGTTCTAGACAATGATATTAAAGTAATATCATTTAACCTAGATTAATCATCCTCGCAACACGGACCGAATATGCTTGTGATGCCTAAACGATGTGTCACTTGCTACTCCGTTAGAACCCGAAGACAATTACGGATCAACGGTTCTCAACTAGCAATGGATTAAAATGCCTAACCAAAATCTGGGCCCTAGAAATTAATTAAACATACTAATCCTAAGTTACAATTCCTTTGCAACAAGAAAAATAGAGAATGACTAAATACTTGCCCCAAATTGAGACCTTGAACAATACAGTATATTGGGATCTCACTGTAGCAATATCTGAAATAAACTTACGGGTTCATTAACTGGAACGAAGGTTTTAGCCACAAAACATGACTAAAATTTACTTACAAATTGAAATGAGAAACAAGTTCACAAGTGATGAAAGGAAGAAATTAACTGTCCTATTGAACTATAATCCCAACCTGACGTGTTACAGTGCGTGCGAATAGTGAGAGAGAGGGAGGAGAGAGTACGTGTGGTGAATCTGTGTGTTCCCTTTGAGAGATCTCGCCCCCTTCCTTTATAGCTATCTCTCCTAACTGCTCCAGCCATTTCCCCCAAAAATAGAAGACACGATCCCTTGATCTTCATCCATAAACAGAACAGTTGAGGACCAATTCTTTTCCCAACATTTACAACGTGTTTGGGAAAAGAAACGAATAAATAAAAGGATATTTTTTTATTACAGAACTGTAAAAAATGATCAATGTCTGAAATACCCTCTTCCAATTCCTTCAGTCTCGTAACAGGACGTACTCTGTTTTTTCGTTTCAGCTACAGTTTTTTCTGGGTTAGCAAATGCCCATTTGGTACTTGACTTTTTCTCAAAATCTGTTTTTGCTTCTTCTTTTCTTCCATCCAGCTTCCTTAAGACCTGTGAACACCACTGATGCAGAATACCCGTGAAAGTACAACATTTTACTTAAAATCATAGTGCAAAATCACAATAAATGTTGTACTTTATTTAAAGCTATCAGATACCCAACCAGCATGCCTCCTATTCAAGTTTTCTTGGGAGTTAATATATGTTAGAGCTTCATGATCAGAGTTGAGGATGAACTCCCTTTGGATAAAATATGGCCACCAATGCCGAAGAGCTTGGACAACAACATAAAGCTCCACATCATAAGTAGAATACATCTTCCTCAAGGCCATCCTGTGAATTCTTACTATAAACAAGAATGTCGTTGAAGTAAACAGCAGCAAACTTGCCAATAAAGTCATGAAGTACCTGATTCATTACCCGCATAAAGGTACTTGGGGCATTAGATAAACCAAATGGCATGACGAGCCATTCATGCAAGCCTTCCCGAATTTTGAATGTGGTCTTCCATTCATCCCCCGGCTTGATTCTGATTTGATGATAGCCACTGCGAAAATCTATTTTAGAATACACTCTTTCCCTTGCTAGCATATCAAACATGTCATCTATCCTCAGTAAAGGAAATCGGTATTTAATGGTAATCCGATTAAGTGCTTGACTATCAACACACATCTGCCACGAACCATCTTTTTATGGAGTCAAAAGTGCAGGGACAACACAAGGACTCAAAATTTCCTCGATAGCGCCTCTGCTAAGCAAGTCTGATACTTGTCGATTGAGCTCTTCATGCTCATTTGGACTCATTCGATAATGGCATTTGTTAGGAAGGATAGCTACTAGAATTAGATCAATTTGGTGCTGAATGTTTCGAAGGGGTGGAAGCCCATGAGGCAACTCTTCTGGAGTGACATCCTCGAATTCTTCCAACAGAGCTTTGACATCGCTTGAAACTTCTGAAGGCTCCTGTAACACCCAGATTATTTATTTATCTCTATATGCATTATTTTATTGTAATAGATGTATATTGGATTTTAAACACTATGTTTAAATATGGTTTTTAGGTCGCTTATGTTAGTTTAGTATCCTCGCTAGATTATTAACAAGTTATACAAAGGTTGTCCATTGTGCTTATCTCGACATTAATTGTGCTTAATTTTGATTCCAATTGATAATTATTTATAACGTGTGAAGAGTTGTTTTTGTAATTGAGTCATTAATTAGTGCTAATTTTATATTGTGTTATTGATTTAGTTATAAAAATTATATATATATAATTTGGTCATTGGGCTAGTAAATAATAAATAATTTGACTAGATGATGTTTATATGTATATAATGTATACCTTCCACTACAAGAAAACAGGGCAACTGAAACGGAATTTTGCAACCGAATTGAAATCAGTTTCAATATAAAAAGTGCTCAAGGGAAATTGACGTGCACAATTAATTTTGCAACTCATATTGCAATGGAAAACTATTTTTTTGCATCATGTTTCGGGGGAAAAGTTGGAGGGAAGAATGCCGCCTAATTTTGCAATGGTTTTTGAAACAGATGAACTCCTGTTTCAATTTTCTGTTTCAATTTCAGTTGCATTTATTAATATCAGATTTTTATATTTAGAACTTAAAAAAATTGAGATTATGTTTTGGGCATAAAGTTTGGAGGGAAGAAACCCGCCTAATTTTGCAAGGGATTTTGAAACAGATAAATTTTTGTTTCAAATTCTCTATTCAATTTCAGTTGCAATTAATCCTAAGTAATTTTTATTTTATTAAATTGTAAAAATAAGTCTAAACCTACAACTTATGTTTTACTTATAATCATCCTAATTAATAACCTAGACAAACAAAGAACCGTTTTCCGCCTCTTCTTTTCTCGCCTCGCTCTCTCCCCACTTTGTGTCTTATGCGCTCTTCTCCATGTCTCCGCTCTCCGCCGCGCCTACTTCAAAGCGAAATTCGAGGTGCCGCCTTTCTTCCGACCATTGCCTCGCTCCCTGCTATAAATCTACTTCGAGGAAGCAAAATTCGAGGTGCCGGCTTCTCCCCCAAATACATCTTCCCTCTCCGCCGAATTCAACAAGGTACGTCATTGATAACCTTAATTAATATGCTTATATGCCTGAATATGAACTCTCCCATCATGAATGAAACTTTCTTAGGGCTGCAATTGTTGGTTTTGTGATTATTTGTCCTAATTGCTAAATAATTGTTTTGAGCCCTATTTTTTAATTTTAATTTTAATTTATTTTATGAGCCCTGTAATCAAAATCGACATGGTTGGAAGAGATTGGACCCATAGAGACAACCGGTAACATTGACAACGATAGTGAAAATTGTTAGAAAATTGTTAGAAAATTGATGGCATCGATAGAAGGAGAAGAGTTGAGGAAAAGGGCTGTTGAATTGGGTGGATCTGTTAGAAGTTCAATGGCAGAAGGTGGAGTCGCTTGCAAGGAGTTGGATTCCTTTATTGCCAACATTCGTCGTTGAATTTTTCGACACCAAATTAAATTTGGATTGCTAATCCTCATTTATAGGTTCATGATTCATGTATATTTGTGTAACAAGTTCCATTCTAGCTTATTCATACCCTTATATGTGTAGGTGAGTCAACACACTTTGTTTGCCTACTTCCCTTGAAAAAGTATGGGAATAAGGCTGGAAAAAAGTAGCCTCCTTCATTACTATCTGTGGTGAGATGAGGCATTATTGACCATATTTGGAGAAGGGTTACCGTGGAATTAGCCGATGAGTGGATGGTTGATCTTTCTAAGCTCTTCCTCGGCTTAGATTTTCTCATGGTGCGCATAGTCGCCTTTTACCATGGAATTTACAAGGACGAGCCTGCCGCCTAAAAATTATCGTGGTGCCTGATGATGACTAAACCGAGTATTTGAGTTCTAGTGGTACAAGTTACCATGCTTCCATATCATCTTTAAGAGCAGAGGGACCAGCTTGTATCTGTCATTTGGTTAGATAGTTGGGTAAAGGATTGAAGTTATAATATATCTTAAGTTGACGAGATCTTGCGATCCAATTGTAGTGGATTATGCATCAGTTATTTTATGTTCTTCTCAAAGAAAAAAAAGGAAGGGGAGGGGAAGTTATCAAGTTTGGTTGTCTTTTCAATGGAATTAGCTAATAATCTGCTTTCTAAAGTTCATGGAATTAGTCAGTCGACTTTACTTGTTTAGTGTAATAGAAAATTTGGTATATATACTTGAGTGGATTGTAAATGAAAAACACGTAATCAATATACCTACGTAATCTTTTTTTTTTCTATTATGGTTAATCACCAATCCTCTACTCTATCTTTAGGCATTTACTTCAAGATGTACAACTTAATTCTCAAAGATGGAGATGATCTTCCGGTGTAAATATTGAAGTGGTTTGTGGAAAGTTAAAGTTGTTGGAGGATAATGATGATGGCCCTATTTTTATATGTTCACTATCGCGGCCATAATAGTATGAAAAAGGTCTCTGGATGTTAAAACTTAGGTGAAACTGCAGTTTTTTCTAGTCACACCAAACTCGGAATATATAAGTCTCATCCAAGTCATGTACACCCTTGAAAGTTGAGCACAATTTTCGCCTCCTTAAATAGTTCTTTGTTATAGTTAAAAAAAGGAAAAGCTACAATTGCCTAGAATTTTTTGTAATATCTTTTATTGGATGTTATGTAAGCTCTCTCATATCGCAAGATGATCCTGGGATCCGTCTAGAATAACACATTCCAAAGATGTTATTCCTATTGCTGAACGTAAAAGGAAATAAGAAAAGAAAGAAATCAATTACTTTGTCTATAACAGTATGTCAGACCTGTTGCTTCTATTGTGAATAAACCAAGGTA